>BQNB010036840.1:0-49848 GCA_026074375.1 Tanacetum coccineum | reverse complement strand
ATTTGTTAGCTTATTTCATAAATTGTTTATCATTTGTCTTTAAACTGTGAAAAACCAAAAAAAAATAAGTAGCATAGATTAGTATCATATTAGTTCTGCTTATTTAGCTGCTTAATTCTGCTTATTAGGTCTTATTATAGCTTATTAATATATGGTATTAAGAGTTTTAGCTTTAAATCTTAACTTTATAAGCTTAAAATGAACTTTAAGGATTTAAGGGGGTGTTTGGGACAAGTAGTACTAACTCAGGTTACTACTGCTTGAATCCATTTGGCTCTTTAAATTGTTTCTATATTTTATTTTTAGGCTTATAAGATAGGATTTGAGGGCTTAGTTTGGTTTAATCAAGCTTTCATAGGTTTGTAGATGGTTAAGTTTGAATCTGTGGTCATATAATCTAGTTTAAGTGCATTTTAAGCTCAAATCAGCTCTAGTTGTTTTCATTGCTCTCTTAGCCTTTGCTTTGATGTTTTTAAGTTATAGAATCAAGTTCCTTAGGATGTGCTTATAGGTTTTGAGTGTTGGTCTCTCTGTGAGCACACTGCATCAGCAGGAGAATAGCAAAAATTGCCTTTTTCAATCTTAAATATCATATAGTATAAATAGTTTTTAGATCTTTAAATATTGTTTGCAAGTAGATTTTAGGTCAATTTAAATCTATTTCAGCTTATTTTGTTTTTAAAAGTTCATCTAATTATCTGTTTTTAAGTCTAAAAGTAGCACTTTGTCTTTTTATTCAAAAACCAAAAATAGAGTAAAATGAATTTTCACCTTTTTCAACTAGCTTTTTCATTGATCATTTTTAGTTTCAAAATAGTTTTCAAAAGTAGTTTTAGATAGCTTTTAGGTCATAGTTTAAGCTAGTACAAGCCATACTTCCATAAGGATCCGTTTGTGTGCTTAAAATTAAGCTCAAAGTTAGCATTTAGACTTTTTGGCAAACTGTTTTTGTGAAAAAGTGCTTATTGGTTTTTCAGCTTATGGCTTGTCATTTTCTCTTAAGTTTTGTTCAAATAGCTTATTAGGGTAGTTTTAGGTTAGTCATAGCTTATTTGATTTGGTTTGAGCTTAACTTGGCTTATTAGTGTATTTGTGTTTTAAGTAAAAAGTTTAAAAAGAGTCTAAGTGTTACTGTCACTGTATTAAGCTAATTTCCAGCTTATTTTCTAGTTTTCAGAAAAGTTGTTTTCACAAAAAGTGTTCATATTAAGCTTTTTTACAACTTTGCTTTCCTAAGGTGCGTTTTCAATTCTTTTATCACCTTTTTGAGATTTAGTTATAAAAAGCACTTTGTGTGCTTATTAGCTTTTTCCCGGCTTATTGAGTTTAGCACTTTAGGACTTTATATTTTTCTTGCATTCTGCTTATCATAAGCTACTTTTAGTAATTTTCTTAGATTTTTAATTCAACGTTAAGTATTTTTAATCATTTATTTTTGTTAAAAACTTTAAAAAATAATTCATAAAAAATAGAAAAATAATCAAAAAAATAAAATTCTTTTTTATAAAATTTTCTTTTATCATATTCTAGGCTTAGGATTTAAATTTACTTTCGTAGGGTTAAAATTTAAGTATTGCATTTTTTAAAGAACGGGATTTGATCTCCGGTCTCGTTTTCTTCGTTTTTAATTTTAAGCACTCTCGATTTAGGATTTCCTTAGCTTTTTCTTACAAGTTAGTAATTAGGATTAGGAAAAGTTTAAAAAAATCATTTTAGGTTTAATTTTTGATAATCTGAGTTTTCATTGTCGCGTTTTCTTTATTTCCCGTTAACATCTTTATGCTTTCATCATCGTTACTTGCTTACTTGTTTTCGTGCATTTATTTACTTGTTTTTTATTTAGTAGGACTTAGAAAACCAAATCAAAAATCTTTAAAACCATTTAAAACGCGCGATCACGGACTTATCCGATTCTCAATTCGCACTTCGTCGAGGGAAAACGACCCGGGAGGGTTTTTAGACAACTTTGGTTAAAAGTTTGTTTCTTGAACTTGACGAAAAATACTTACTATACTATTATTGACCTATCTTTATACTATATATTTACGTATAGCGTATTCGGAGTGGATCAATTTTTGGCGCCGCTGCCGGGGAAGTGTGTAACGAATTTTGCGTTTCGTTCGAAGATTAGTGTTTTGAAGAACCTTTCTCGTGAAGTTATTTTCCGTTTGTGAATATTTTTAAATATAAAAAAATACAAAAATATTTTACACTTCTATTTTCTTTTATTTTAATATTAAAAATAACCATTTGTTAATCGTTGTTACGGCTCACCTTTAGATTACGTGCTATAAGGGAAGTTTAAGGCGGGTTTGATCAACATCACCCAAAAGGAGAAGAGTTATTCCAAATAGCGCCTCGCGCTTACCAACTCCTCCGCTTTCTTCTACGTATTTTTAGAGAGCTACCGTGCATGTTTGATTTTCGGTTACCAAAAATATTTCTTCTTTCTTATTTTAATTTCTTTTCTCATATATTATTTTTTTAAAAAAATCTAAAAATATTCTTCTTTATCCTCTTATTCGTTTAATTCTTATCTTCTTTATCCTCTTATCCGTTTAATTCTTATCTTCTTTATCCTCTTATCCGTTTAATTCTTTGGCATGTCTTCGTATAACCATTTTGGTTGCTCGTATTATGGAGGTCCGTTTAATGGTGGAAACTGTCCGGGCTGTAGCAGTATAGGATCCGGAAATGAGTTTGTCTATGAACCAAATCCTTATTCTTATAATGACACACCTACCTTCTTCAACCAACCTCCACAGCCCCAGACAAACTCTTGTGATTTTTATGGTAACGATCATTACTACGGTTTCGATTGTACATCACGAGTCCCGCTTGTCTATGAGCCGGAACCGTGTAACAAAATCAAGACTTTGGATTTAACCAACCTCTAAATTATTTTTTGAGTCAGCCACAACAATTTCCTTGTAGTGAAAACTACGGGGGTCCTCATGCGATGTTTCAGTGTCAACCGATGAACCAAAATTTTTATAATTCTTCCCGTTTTGACCAATTTCAACCCCCGCAGTATCCCGTCATTCATTATCCTCCTCAAGAAACGAGTGAGGAAGTGTTGCAAGCTAGAGAAAACCTAATGAGGAAGATACGATGCTAGAATTGCTTGAAGATTGTCGACAAAAAGAGCTTTATTGTATGCATAATAATGTTGAAGATCTAATTTAAAGTGCTCTTAATTCTAAACTTCTCTTGATTAATTTGAAATCTCAACGTTTCGATAAGGAAAAGCAGGAAGTTAAGAATATCGCCAAGCCAGCTGCTAAATGTCAAACTTGTATTACATCGTGTTTGCAGAATTTCAAAGTTATTCACAAGGAGAGCATTATTCCTTTGAATAATATGCCTCAAATTTCTTCGGTTAATACAATCACACACAACTTACCAACTGAAGAACCTAAGTACTCTCTAAGCATGGGGGACAAGCATCTTGACACTATTCCGAAAACAGAATCGAACGAATTAATAAAGTCTAGTGTTGAGAACCTCGTTCCAATCCTAAGTGAGTCCAAGGACATTTCCGACGGCAAGTGTGAATTGCCTCTTTGTGACGATTCTCCGGAAACTCAATTCACAACTTTATCTAATCCTCTCTTTGATTCAAATGATGATTTTCCTCTAGTGATGATGAGCCATTTTCCGAGGAGGACGTTCCAATAGAAGAATTTAAAATTTATTCCAATCCTCTTTTTGATCTTGATGAAGAAATCATTTCTAGTAAGGAGAATTCGATTTCTAATGAGGTATTAGATGAAATCGATTTAATTCTACCAGGAATAAATGATTGCTTTAATGCCGAATCCGATCTTATAGAATCTTTGCTTAATCGAGATACGTCTATTGATTCTTTTCATAAGATCGATTCTCTTCTTGATGAGTTTGCCGGTAAACTCACCCTTCTCAAACAAATTTCACCGAAAATTGATAATTCTGGTTTTGATCCGGAGGGTGAAATTCGTCTTATTGAGAGATTGCTTTACGATAATTCATCTCCTCGCCCTCCGGAAGATCTTTCTATCGAGTCTTTCTCTCCATCTCCTATCCCCGTTGAGGATAGTGACTCTTTTATGGAGGAGATCGACATATTTCTTGCTTCAGATGATTCAACACCACCGGGTGTTGAAAGTGACTATGACTCGGAAGGGGACATTCTTTTTCTTGAAGAATTGCTTAACGATGACCTTGTTCCCCTTTCCAAGTATAATCATTTTACCTTTGACGTTGAGCCCGATACGACCGTGAAGAACGATTTTGATGAGCTTAATGAAGACGAATGTTTTGACGATTACTTTCCCTTCACATTTGTCATTCGAATTTTTCTACCATATCTCACCTACCCTGAGGATTCTTCTTTGCTTCTCTCCTGCGGGAATGAAGACACTATTTTTGACCCCGACATATCTGCTTATAGTTTCTATTCATTAGAGCCGGTGGCATGCGAGAATCCGATGACAATTTTTCCATTCTTCTGTTTCTGCCCCAAGGACTAAGGAATCCGGGGAGAGTCAAGCTAGAGCACCAGGTATTGAGAGTAATTTTGAACCAGGGGAAGGTGAGATTGATGTTTCTCAAATGTTAAAGATGAACGATCCCGTTCATTTTATTCCTACTAATTTAATGTCCATTACACACAATAATCTTTACCAAATGCTAGAAAAATAAGATGGAAACTTAGAAAGAGAAAGTAAAGAGAAGAAACAAGGAGATGGAATATTAGATTAGAGAAAAAGTGGTGAGTTACAAGAGATAGAAAATGTAACCAACAACATCACCAAGTGTGGTCAGGATATTTATAACCCATAGCCTTGCTATGTGTGTATGGGGCTTGTAATCTTTGGGCCGGGCTTGCATAACTGGACTTTGAGCCGAAACAGACTAACAATATTAGATTCACAATCCAAGCCCGTTTGAACACCCGACAAGCCTATACAAAGACAAGACTATTTTGACTTCTAAGACAGATAACATTCTTGTTTAACTTAATATAATTAAGGCTAACAATCTCCCCCAAATGTTAAGGTATCTTTTCTTCAAACTCCTCTGTACCACCGATCGACATTGAAGATATGACCGTTTGAACGTTTAGGCTTGCCTTGTTATGGTGCTTTTTGTTCTTGTTTGTAATGGCTTTAGTTCATCATTTTTGTGATCTTGATTTTGAGCCTTATCTTTTGACTTTGAATTCTTGAGATCCGTTATCTGCATCACTCCTTGACATGATCATCTTGATTGACTTCCTTGATCAACTTGTAGCTCTTGACCCAACAGTGCTCATACTTATTACATTCTTGTTTGACATTTATGATTATAAGCCTAACAATCCCCCAAAATAGATTCTTTACTTGACTTATTGAGGCTCTTGTTGATGATTGGGGGAAGTTTAGAATCAACTATCTTGATTGTTTATAACGATCCGACTGAACTTGAGTATGAGCAATGTGCTTTATGAATCCGACTTCGTTTTAATGGGGCCTGCAACACCGTCGTCTAAAACCTAAAATAAAACAGTTAGCAATAAGAATTAATATGGCTTTGTTCATTCATCTTGACTTCGTTGCCAATTAACTTTCCGGTTTCCCCGTTTAGTATAAATTCTATACTTGATCAGGTCTATTCAAAGAATCTCCTTTGACAGGGTTTCCAGCTCAAAGCGTAGATCTCTAACACAGATGTATTAGATTCACCATGCCTTGCTAGTTCATCATTACCGAAAAAAACCGGGAATGTCCTCAAAGCATACACACGGTAAGAGTGAATTAGTGATAGTTACTATCTTTCTGAATTAAGGAAGTCTCAATTCATTTACTGACCCAAAATTAATTAGATTCCATTTATCACATCATGATTCATATAGAATCTTGGCAAGTCACCTACCAAGATCTTTTTGATGTTGGGCTCAAGAAGGATTTCCATCTTCACTGTGAATACTAAGTATCACTCGGATGTTAATGGCAAGATCTTAAAAAGGATAATAGCCGTAGGACTCTCTGTTGTTACAACTGTGAACTTTATGGTTTCACAAGTGTATTTTGACATTGTGTTCCTAATGAGATTTATAATTTGATCATCTTCTTGGCTTTAGACACGATTGTGTGCACTTTTGGTTTTAGTAATCGGAAGGCTTGGAGCAGACTAAAACTATAGCCACCAATTCAATATCACAATCTCAAATGAGATGTCAATAATAACGGTGTATCTCCGTAGACAAATGAGTCAAGTTTCTTTTGAAGAAACTCGAAATGGCTGGGAAGGGTTGTGCATTGGCATCACTGGGGGTCCATGATGTCGTCCTTCATATATCAACAATCATCTTTGTGATTTTGATAGATTATGTATTGACTCGGTTTCTGCCTAAGTTGTGTGGAGGGCTTCTTTCTTTTCACCCTTTATCCATACATTTCTTTTTAATTCTTCAACCCCTTCAATGCTTACCAAGACGTCATTACTAACACCTTGTTGTGATTGTTCCAATGTTAGCTCAATCTTAGTCGGCATTCTTCCCTTATACACATTCTTCTCCAATCATACCTAAGGACTGCTATTTCTAGACTATGGCATCACACACGTGGTTAATCCCTCCAGTTCTGGTTGGATCCTAGGACTTATTCCTAACCAAACCACCTTATGACTTCAGAATCGTCGTGAAATTAATAGGTTGTTGGGTATAGAGATCGAACCAAAAACCATTTTCTGACATTGTTATTTTCAAATACTCCCCCTACAACATGTTGCTACCGAGATTCGAATTGTTTACACATAAGGGAAAGGAGTTGCACTTAGAGTCTATACAGATCACATTCGTTCCTATAACTTATTTTAATCACATTTTCCTCCTTAGTTTATAATAAAAAACAATTTAGTATTTGAAATAACCAATAGATTAAAATTTGACATGCAAAATTCCTCCATGGGGAGAAAAATTATCTTCGATATTTGCAAGAATTCATTTTACCGAATTGGCTCCATTTTTCATGTAATTTTAGCTTATTGTTTTTAGTAAATGTAATTTCCTTTTCCAAGTCTTGTATTCAGTTACTATTTTAATGAAAATTTAAGCTTTCTTATTAAGCAATTGTCTTTTTATAATCTTACTTTTATGCAAAATGTTTAAATAAACTCTTATAACTGTTTCATAAGCTCAAAGTTACTCATAAGCTACTAAAAGCTCTCTAAATGCTTGAAAACTCCATGGAATTGGATGGTTGCTTTGAGTTTTCAAGTAGGTAATAGTGCTTGAAGGTCAAGTGTTAGGATTAGACTAGGATTTTGGAATAAGCTTAAGCTGTTGTAATAAGCTCTATTGTGAGCATTCCACCTCTGTTTAGCTGAGGTGTAGGTACCATTCCTTTTTTCCTTTTTCATTTACTTTCTGTCAATTTAATTTTCTAGCTTAACTGTTCTATCTAGCTTAATACTGCTTATTACTTGCTTATTTCTATTCAAAGTAGCTTATTGTTGTTTATTAAAGATGTTTTATGCTCAATATGTTTGTTTGTTAGTTTGAAATCTTTAGTTTTCATAATCTGTCATAAATCTATCAAAAATACCAAAAAATTAGCTTAGATTGTTAGCTTATTTGTCCTGCTTATTAGATTGCTTAAATCTGCTTATTAGGTCTGTTAAAAGCTTGTTATCATCTGGTATCTCTTGATTAAGCTTAATTTCTGAATTTCATAAGCTTATAATGAATTTGAGAAAAGTTAAGGGGTGTTTGGCATTAGACAACACTAATTTCAGTTAGTGTTGTCTAAGGTTATCTAACCCTTTATTTTTATCTTAAATCTCTTATAGAGGTTTATGAGAGTAAGTTTTAAGGTTTTGAATAGAGTTTATCAGTTTAAGTAGTGATTTAGCATAAGTAGTTAGAAGCTGTTAGTATTAGTTCAGATCCTAGTGTATTTTTAGCTCAAATTGTTTCTAGTTGAATTAGTCTCTCAATTTGCACTCAGTTTAGTATTCTAAAGTTGTAGAAACAAAGATTTTTAGCCTGCACTTGGTAGTTTTAAGTTTTGGTCATTTACTTGCAAACTACATCAGCATAGGAATAGCAAAAGTAGCCTTTTTCAAGCTTATAATTCAGAGGGTAGAATTAAGAGTTAGGTTTTTATATTTAGCATACAAGTAGATTTTAGGACATATTAAATCTGTTTTAGCTTATTTTGCTTTTAAAAGTTCATTTAGCCATCTGGTTTAGCTTTGAAACTTAGCATTTTTGTCTTTTCAAAACAAAGAGTGAACTCAGTACATTCTGAGTCAAATAAGCAGTTGTCAAGCAGCTTTTTCATTGATCATTGGATTTTCAAAATAGTTTCTAAAAGCTGTTCTTAGTAGCTTGTAGGTCAAACTTTTAAGAAATATAAGCCTCAAAGTCATAAGGTTCCTTTTGTATGCTTAAAAATAAGCTCAAAGTTGTCCTTTCTGTCTATTTGGTTTGCAGTTTTAGATAAAAGCTTAAATGATTGTTCCAGCTTATTGTCTGTCCTTTTTGCTTGTTTCTAGCCTAGTTTTGCTTATTAGATTAGCTTTAGGATAATAGTAGCTCTTTTTACCTAAGCTCAAGCTTATTTTAGTTTCTTTGTTCCTTAGTTTAAGTAAAAAGCCAAAAAAATTAGTTAAGTGTTTTTTGCTGTTTTAAAAGCCTTTTTCCAGCTTATTTTCTAGTTTTCAAAAAAGTTGTTTTTACAAAAGTTATTAGTTTTTAGCTGTTTTACAACTTTGTTTTTAAAAATTTTAAAAAGTAAAAAAAATACAAAAAGCTAGGCCAGGATTCGAACCTGTGACCTCTTGCTTAACACACACACGTCTCATATACAACACACACTAACCATCAGCGCCCTTGGGTCTTTTTCAAACTAGTCTCCATTTAGTTTTCTTTTAAACACATTTTCATTTTACCTTTTTTAATATAAGCCATAGCTTATTCTTAGGATTTTAGGGCTTATTTGATCAGCTTATTTTTAGTTATAATTTTTATAAAATCAGACATTGCATTTTACACTTTTAGTAATTTTCTTAGAATTTTTAGGATTAATTTTGTATTTTTAATCATTTTTCTTTATTAAAAACTTTAAAAATTCATAAAAAAATAGAAAAATAATCAAAAAAAATAATTTTCTTTTTTTATTTTCTTTTATCATATTTTAGGCTTAGGATTTAAATTTACTTTCATAGGGCTTAATTTTAGTGTACTTGCTTATTTGTCGCGTTTTTCTTAATTCCCGTTTATGTTTTTACGTTCTCGTGTTTTAATTTTTAATTGTTCTATATGTTTACGTGCTTTACATGTTTTATTCATTTTTATTAGTAGTTATAGAAACCAAATCTAAATCTTTGAAACCATTCAAAACGCGCGATCACGAACTTAACCGATTTTCAATTCAGGCTTCGTCGAGGAAAAACGACCCGGGAGGTTTTTGAGAAAACTTTGGTTAAAAGTTTGTTTCTCAAACCCGACGGAAAATACTTACTATACTATAATTGACCTATCCTTATACTATATATTTATGTATGCGTGTTCGGAGATGGATCAAATTTTTGGCGTCGTTGTCGGGGAAGTGTGTAACGAATTTCGCGTTTCGTCTCGAGATAGTATTTTGGAAGAACCTACTCGTGAAGTTATTTCCGTTTGTGGATTATTTTTAAAAATATAAAAAAATTAAAAAAATATTTTTACACTTTTTTTTCTTTATTGTTATATTAAAAATAACCATTTTTTTAATCGTTGTTACGGCATCACCTTTAGATTACGGTTGCTATAAGGGTCGTTTAAGGTACGTTCCGGGTTTGATCAAATACCAAAAGGAGAAGGGTTATTCTTAAATAGAGTCTCGACGTTTACCTGCAGGCTCATTCGTTTTTGATGCGTAATTTAGAGAGCTCCGTGAATCGTTTGATTTTCGGTTAACAAATTTATTTTTCTTTTTATTTTAAATTCTTTTCTCATATATTTTTTTTAAATCTATTAATATTCTTCTTTATCCTTTATCTGTTTAAATTCCTAAAACTTGTCTTCGTTAATAACCATTTTGGTTTTTTTTGTGTGGGAGCTCGTTTAATGTTGGAAAACTGTTCCGCTCTGTAGACAGTGTAGGGAATCCGGAAATGAGTTTTGTCTATGACCCCAAATCCTCTATTCTTATATGAAAACACCAACCACCACAACACGAATACGAGGGACATACTCAGGGCGAATTTTGTGGATGGGAACTCTATCCGGGTTTCGATTGTCAATAAGGAACACCTACCCGCTTTAATCTAGCTGGTCCAGGTTACATTCAAGGATCTTTGGATTTAACCTATCTTCTACATTATTTTTCTGTGTCAGCCACAAACAATTTCCTTGTGAAATTTAGGGGTTCTTCATGGAGAATTTTTTAGTGTCAAACGTTGAACCAAAATTTCTATGAACCTAATCATTGCTATAATTCTAATTTTTCTGGTTTTGACCAATATCAACCCCCGCAGTTTCCCGTAATTCATCAACCTCCTCAAGCAACGGATACGGAAATGTTGCAAGCTAGAGAAAACTTAATGAAAACTATTCAAGCCTTTTTAAATGAGTATGATTATATACCTCCTAAAGAAAAGATGCTGGGCTTTATTGCTTAGGCTGAGGAGGAGATTTCTTAAAATTAAGGGATGTTGTGGAAGAACGAAGCTTAATCATTCTGATAAGTTATGCAAGAATTGCTACTTCAATCTTATGATAATGATTTGAATTCTTACTGGCATTCACCCAAAACAGGTCTTTAGTAGCAGGAGGAGCTGGCGCTCTTAAGTTTTTCTTCTAAATTGGAATTTTCCTATGGCTGATGATGATGAGTATACTATTATGTATAGAAAGCCTAAAGGAATCACACCCGACTTACCCACCGAGGAGCCCGATAACTCTCTAAGTATGGGGGACGAGCATCTTAACACTATTTCGGAAATGGAAAAGTCTAGTGTTGAGAACCTTGTCCCAATCCCAAGTGAGTTTAAGGGTATTTCTGAAGATATTTGTGATGTGCCGTCTTGTGATAATGATCACTTTGATGCCGAATTTGGACTAATTAACTCTTTGCTTAGTCGAGATATTTCGATCACATCTCCTAAAATTGATTTTCTTCCCGAGGAGTTCGCCGGTGAACTCGATCTTATTGATCCAATTCTACCGGGAATTGATGAAGAAGATTGTGATGAAGACGATTTTGATGAAGAAGAAGGAGAAATTGATGATGATATTCTTCATATAGAGGACGAGATTCTTCGTGAGAAATTATTAAAAGTCAATCTTCTCATTGATAAGATCGAAGCATTGAAACTCACTCCTTCTATTCCTTTTGTGCTTGAAAATCCCTCATCTTCTCCTATTCCCGTTGTGGATAGTGACTTTCTTATAGAGGAGGTTGATACATTTCTTGTTCCGGAAGACTCGATACCACCAGGTATTAAAAGTGATTTTAACTCGGAAGGGGATATTTTTCTTGACGACTTACTTAACGATGATCCTATTCTTGAGTATGAGCGTTTTACCTTCGACATTGAGCCCGATGCACCCGTGATAAACAATTTTGATGAGCTTAATGAAGACGAATGTTTTGACCCGGGGGAGGTGAGATTGATGTTTCTCAAAATATTAATGATGACGATTCCTTCGCAGTTATCATTTGGACTTTTCTCCCGTATCTCACCTACCCTGTGGATTCTCCTTTACTTCTCTCCACCAGGAGTCAAGACACCATTTTTGACCCTGGCATCTCCACTTAGAGCCGGTGGCATTTCATCGGGATGGAACTTTCATGTGTTTTAATGTTTATCCAAACATTAATGAAAGCCCGAATGAGATTTTTCTTTTCCATATTGCTTCCCCATAGACAACTTAATTCGGGGTCGAGTCAAGCTCGTGACTCAGTTAACAAAAACAAGCGTTTCTATCTTCTTATCTATTTTCTAACAATTAATGTAAGGGGGCTCGCCTCTTCTCTTTTCTCGTGTTTCGTGTTTTGTGGTTTGTGATTTTTGTCCAGGATACCCGGATTGTGAAGACTCTCGTGCTCATGGTTTTGTCCATTCATTCATTCGAGCTTCATATCCCCAGCTTCATTTAGGGAATTCCATATCCAAATCTTATCGACTAACGTTTATCTTTAGCATAATTAATAAACGGCTTTAGATTTGCGTAGAGACCCCTTTATATCAAGATTATGCATTAAAATTAGTATGGGGGTATCAATTTCACATTAAGGACTGATTAGTTAGATTTATTAACTCTTAGTGAATATATAAATATAAATAAATATAAATATATAAAAAGGATCAAAATCCACAAAATCAATGAAACCGAAAGTAGTATAGAAAGTCGGAAGTTGGTTTGAATAACAATGCTTGAATGGAAAAAGACTTGGGTTTAATTTTCTAAAACTACGGGAAAAATAAGGCAAACTATACTAAAAACGAGAACGGGAAGCTAAAACGACACACTAAAAACCTAAAACTTGAAATATTAATCCTAAAGTGAATTTTTTTGCTTTTCCTAATATTAATTGACTAAAAAGTAAGAATAAAGAAGACTAGAACGAAAACGGAGTTAAATTGAGTTCAAAAACGAGAAAACGAGAACGGGGTTCGAATCCCGTTCTTTAAAAATCGAAATTTTGCAAAAATGACCCTACGAAAGATTTTCTATTTTTCCTAAGTGAAGAATGATAAAATAAAATTTTCTAAAAAAGAAAAATATTTTTTTGATTTTTATTTAATTTATTATAATTAAAAAACAGTTTAAAAGAAAAAAAATGAAAAAAAATATCAAACGATTATAAAAAAATGTGAAAAATTTAGAGAAAATCAATTAAACTATAAAGATCCTAAGAAAAATTTGAAACTGAAATTTTAGCTTAAAAATAAGCTGTTATTAAGCAATTAAGGGCTGGAGGCTTAATGGGTTGTTTGGACTTATATATTTAAAGAAACAAACTCATACCGGATGAGCTATTGTAGCACAGCGGTATGAGTTTGTGAGTGTGGGTGGCTTTGAAAAGGGGGAGGACCAGGGTTCGAGCCTGGCCTCTCTCTTTTTATAAAACTATTTTAAAAAAAATTTTTAAAGAGCCTTAGGGTATATGGTATAAATAATATTACTTGATTTATGTCTTAAAGAGCCTAAGGGTATATGACATGAATTAAGGCAAAAGCAACAAAAGCCAAAATTTCGTTCACTTCATCGGTTTTTCCAGATAAGGGTGGAAGCCTAAATTTATTTTCAACCGTCCCGCTTTACTTATTGGATTAAATAATATCGAAACGAATCTTGAAAGAGCCTATCGGTATATAACTAAAAATAAATCTTGAGATACAAAATTTGGAATAAGGGAGGAAAAGTAATACACAATTAGTATTTATGAGTAGTGTTAGTATCATGACTTGTATTTGACAATGAACTTGTTTTTAAGCTTAGTATTGAAAAGTGAAAATTGAGGACGATGAATTTATTTTGCTTGTTCAATGATCCTAAGTATTATCAAGAATATGAAAAGCACAACGGGATGAAGTATTGAAGTATGAAAATTATGAAAAAGCATATAAAAAAAGAAAAATTTAAAAATGGAAAAAATTAGGGCGTTTCTTAACTATTGATTCTTAATTCCCTTTAAGATGAGCACTTTATCTACTTTCGAGGTGATTAGTTTGGGGGGATTGGAATTTTTAGTTTTAAGCGTGTATTTATTACATTGCGTGAGGACACGACAAGATCTTAGTATGGGGGAATTTGGTATGTGCTATTTTACACATACCTTTTACCTTATTAAACGGGCTAAAAAGACCAAAAATGACCAAAAACAGATAAAAATACATTGTATAATGTGTGGTTTTTTTTTGTGTTTGCGTATGTGTAGGTACTAGATTTCAAGAAAAGGATAAAATAAAGGCAAAAACGGACAAAGCCGAGCACGAGAATGGAATGAGGACGAAAGACCGAAGCCAAAGGCGTACTCATCTTTCAACGGACCAGACTACAACCAACAACACAACAATGCAACAATCCAAAATCAAAACACCAAAAAACCACACAGCAATCACATGAACACAAACAATATCAAAGCAAGCAAACAGCAAAGGGATTTTTGTGATACATAACGAGAGATAGTTGTGAGGAATGGAGCATACAAGCACCAAAACCCGTGCCGTATTATTCTTGGCCGGTTCAGGCCCAAAATTACTGATCTATAGCTTAAGCCTTTTCTAAAATCAACAAGTCCAAAACCTTAAACCATAACCTATTTTCTAGCCCAATTCATAACCTAAAAGCCCATTTCCAAATTCCTTTTATAAAGGCCTAAGTCAACCATCCTAAATACCCGGTCAAATACACACGTATAAAACACCCTGGTCAAACAATAAACTCGTGTGTTTTCACTGTTCATCTTCCCCAATGAAGAAAAGTGTACGAGTAAAAGGAATTTACCCCAATCCCATGCTCCATATTGCTTCTAGAAGGCCACGTTGCTAAGGGGATGACATGCTAGCAAACTCTTGATCTCCTATTGGTTACAAGGTCGTGGAAGAAATCTAACGACTCACAAAGATGGATTAGAGGGCAAGACATATTCAAGGGTTGAGATTAGAGGATTGAGGAGTGTCCCTGGATCTAGAATCATCTCCTCATAGCTATAAATAGCTCACACGAATCACATACGAGGAGCCATCTAGGAGTAGTGTAGTTTTTAGTTTAGCTTATAGAGTAATTTAGCTTATGTCATTTTAGCTTATTTGTATTTTCCAATTTATGTAATTTTCTTTTTACAAGCTTGTACTCAGTTTTATTATTAATAAAAGTTTAGTTTTCTTATTGTGCAATTGTCTTTTCATATTTTTACTTTTATGCAAATGGTTTGAATAAGCTCTTAAATACTATTTCATAAGCTCAAATTGTTCATAAGCTACTAAAAGCTCATCAAAAGTTTGAATACTCCATGGAATTAGATGGCTGCTTTGAGTATTCAAACTAGTAATAGTTCTTGATGGTCAAAAGTTAGGATTAGACTAGGATATTGGATTAAGCATAAGCTAAAAGTTTAAGCTGTTTTATAAGCTCTAATTTGAGCAAATCACCTCTGTTTAGCTGAGGTGGAGGTACTCTTTTACACTCCTTTTCTTTTAATCTGTTTAATTAATTGCTCTAGTTAGTATGCTTATCATTGCTTTAATTCTTTGCTTAATATGCTTATAATTAGCTTATTATTGTTGATTTTAGCTTAAGTCTGCTTTTTATCGTTGTTAGATGCCTATTTAGTTTAATTGTTAGCTTAGATTTCAATTTGAAAGTTTCTGATATAAATCTGTTAAAAATCCAAAAAAATATAGCATTAGCTTGTAGCTTTTAATTTTTGCTTATTTGGTGGATTAAATTTGTTCATTAGGTCTGATATAAGCTTGTTGATATCTGGTATTTGAATGTTAAGCCTTTATTCTCAAAATCTTAGGCTAAATATGAGCTTTAAATTTCTAAAGGGGTGTTTGGATCAAGACCGGTACTAACCTCAAGTTAGTAGTGGTAGTGGTTCTTGCCACTTTGGTTGATTTTAATCATCCATATTTTAGTTGTAGATCATATTTTAAGGGTTTAGATGGCTCAAATCATCTTTAGATAGGTTTGTTTGTAGATTGTTAGGATCTGAGATCATAAGTTCAGATCCATAAGTTATTTTATCTTAATTTGTTCCTATTTGATATAGTTGATAGTTTTGCTCTTGTTTTAGTGTTTAAAGTAGTTTAAAATTACATACTTAAGTCTGCACTATAGGTTTTGAGTTTTTGTTTAAAAAGTGTCAAATGCATCAGATAGTGTAATCAAACTTAAGGCCAATTTCAAGCTTAAAATTCAGCAGGTTAGATTTAAAATTAGCTTTTAATTTTTAGTATACAAGTAGTTTAAGGTTCATATTAGATCTGTTTGAGCTTACTTTGTATGAATTAGCTTATTTACTTATCTGTTTTTAGCTTTAAAATCAGCACTTTGTCATTTTCATTCAGTTTTGAAAAACCAAAAAAAATATAGTTTTTTGTCTGCATTAGCTTTTTCAATTAGTCTTTTTATAGCTTTGTTAAATTTCAAACTAATTTTCAAAAGTTGTTATAAGGAGATTGGAGGTCAAACTTTCTAGAAGTACAAGTCTGATTTCCATAAGGATCCATTTGAATGCTAAAATTTAAGCTCAAAGTTGCTAGTTAGTCTGTTTTGAATTCAGTTTTTGCCAAAGTGCTTATTTGAATTTTCAGCTTATGGCTTGTTCTTTTTGCTTATTCCTTGCTCAGTTTTGCTTATTAGGTTAGTTGTAGGGCAGTAATAGTTTATGTTACTTAGTCCTTAGCTTATTTTAGCTTATGAGTGTATTTGAGTTTTGAGAAAAAGCTTAAAAAGAGTTAAGTGTTTTTCTGTCTACTTTAAGTTCAAATTCTGGCTTATTAAATAAGTTTCATTAAAAGTTTCTTTTACAAAAAGTGTTTCTTATAAGCTGATTTACAACTTTGTTTCAGAAAGTTTTGCAAAATAAAAAAAAGGGGAAGAGGGGAAATTGTGAGTGAGCTAGGCTTGAACTCATAGCCTCTACCCTCCACAACCCTTTTAAACGCCTCACACCTCACTTACCAAACCAACGTGCCCTTGGGACTTTTACGTCCTAAGGTGCACACTCATTTGTTTTAACACCTTTTTGAGCTCTTAAATTAATAAGCACTTCGAGTGCTTATTGAATTTTTCCAGGCTTATACGTTTAAGCTTTTTCATAAATAGTATTTTTCTTGTGTTCTTTATTAGATAAGCAATTTTCAGTATTTTTCTTAAAATTTTTAATTCCTAGTTTTGTATTTTTAATCATTTATTTTTTGTTAAAAACTTTAAAAAATCATAAAAAATTAAAAAATAATCAAAAAAATAGATTTCTTTTTTATAAAATTTTCTTTTATCATATTTTAGGTTTAGGAATTAAAATTTATTTTGTAGGTCTTAAGTTTAGTATACTTGTTTGTTTATCGCGTATTCTTTATTTCCCGTTAACTTTATTGTGTTTAATTGCTTAGTCGTTTTCTTTCCCTTATATGTTTTATTTGTTTTCATTTGTAGAAATAGATAATCAAATCTAAATCTTTGAAACCATTCAAAACGCGCGATCACGAACTTAGCCGATTATCAATTCATGCTTCGTCGAGGGAAAACGGCCCGGGAGGGTTTTAAGACAACTTTGATTAAAAGTTTGTTTCTCGAACCCGACGGAAAATACTTACTATACTATTATTGGCTAATCCTTATACTATATATTACGTATACGTATTTGGAGATGAATCAATCACCTTAGTACCTTTTGATGAATAAGGTTTTGTTAATTTTCCCTCATTGAAACTTGTTGTCCCACAGATATGTTGACAAGGTTTCATACCAAGCTCTAGGAGCTTGATGTAGTCCATACAGTGCTTTTTCAACCTTGTATACTCTATCAGAAAAGTCTGGATCTTCAAATCCTGGTGGTTGACATACCTCTTCTTCAATCTTTCCATAGAGAAAAGCACTTTTTACATCCATTTGATACACCACAAAATCTTTAAATGAAGCATAAGCTAAAAATAGCCTAATTGCTTCAATTCATGCAACAGGGGCAAAGACTTCATCATAGTCATTCTCTTCTTCTTGTGTGTACCCTTGAGCAACCAATCTTGTTTTATTTCTTATTACAATTCCCCATTAATTCTTTTTATTCCTGAAAACCCATTTAGTGCCTATAGCCCTTTTTCCATTTGGTAAATCCACTAAAGTCCAAACTTCTTGTAACTTGAATTGTAGAAGCTCTTCCTGCATAGCTACTATCCAGCTTGGATCCTTCAATGCATGAATTACCTTTTTGGGTTCTTCTTGTGATAAAAAGCAAGCAAACAAGCAGTTTTGAAGGTCTTTATGGTTTGTTCTTTGTTGAATAGTACTAAAAAATCCATGTTCCTCCAAATTCTTTGACATCCTTCTTGTTTATGTAGATGATTGCAAATCTCCAATCACTTGATCAAGAGGATGATCTTTATGAATTCTTGTAGTTGGAATAGGATGAATTTGGATTGTTGTATCCAAATTGTTTAACATTGTCAGACCTCTACACCATCATCTTCATGCATCTCTGAGTGAGTGAAAATATGCTAACATCTTCCCTTCCAAAGCAGGCATATTTGATCAAATTGAAGTTAAATTGCATTGTTTTTCTACCAATAACATTAACTTCATTTGTGCTAAGTCAGTCATTAACACAAATTGTTAAGTGTTGTTAACATTATCTTCCTTCTCTTGATCATTACATTCACTATCTTTTCTTGGATCTTCATCAACCTTCTTTTCATCATCAATTGAAGGTTTGGATTTATCATCCTGAGAACATTTTAGATTTTGGGAAAATGGTGGATCAGCAGTCCATAATGGTAACAAAATGTAATTTTTAACAGCATCTGTCTCCTTTCTAGTTTGACCTGCATTATCACTTGCTTTTGTACTTGCAAAACCATTAGACTGTGTACCTGCAACAATTGGCTCATAATTCATTGTTCTTGTTAGTGCATCAATATCAAATAGCCAAATCAGTCCACTACTACACATTAGGGTATTCTCACTAAACCTAATATGCAAGTTTTCTTCCACTATCTTTGTTCTACCATTGAATACTCTAAAGGCTTTACTATTCAAAGAGTATCCAACAAAGAAACCTTCATCAGCCTTACCATCAAATTTGCCTAACTGATATATGGTATTGAGAATAGTAACAAGACACCCAAATGGTCTCATAAAACTTAAAGTTAGTGTTCTACCATGAAAAAGTTCATATGGGGTTTGTTATGAGGCTTAACTACTAACACTCTATTTTGCACAATTAACAAGAGTATTAATGAACTCTTCTGCCCAAAAAAGTAGTTGGCATACTTAGAATCAAGCAAGATAGTCCTAGCCAGCCTCAATTAGTGTCCTATTCCCTCCCTCAGCACTCCATTATATAAGGGATTTCTAGCATACTAAATTGTCATAAAAATACCCTTCATCTCACAAAACTAATCATTTCTCTGCTTCGTTGACTCATTCCTATATCTCAAACTAATCACCTTAACCTTGTGATATACTAGATTTTATATCCTAGTTATAAAGGACTTAAGAATACCACTAGTTTCATCCTTAGTAGCTAGAAAGAAAACCCATGTAAACCTACTATAATCATCTATGACAACTAGGCAATATAGTTCTACCATGAAAAAGTTCATATGGGGTCTTGTTATGAGGCTTAACTACTAACACTCTATTTTGCACATAGCAAGCAGTATTAACTGCTTCTGCCCAAAAAGTAGTTGGCAACTTAGAATCAGCTAGCATAGTCCTAGCAAGCCTCATTAGTGTCTTATCCTCCTCTCGAGCAACATCATTTTAAATTAGGAGTTCTAGCACACTAAATTGTCTTAAAAATATCCTTCATCCCACAAAACTGATTCATTTCTCCGTTCTTAGATCTCAGTCCTATTATCACAAGGAAAATCACCTTAAACCTTAGATTTTTTCTACTAGATTTTATATCCTAGTTATAAAGGACTTAAGAATACCACTAGTCTCATCCTTAGTAGCTAGAAAGAAAACCCATGTAAACCTACTATAATCATCTGTGACAACTAGGCAATACATTTTCTTCATAAGGCTTTTTACAAATGTTAGACCAAACAAGTCCATATGCAACAAATGTAAAGGAAGACTGATTGTGTTCTCTGTTTTGGACTTACAAGTGGCTCTATGCTGCTTTCCCTTTTGACAACACAGGTTTGATCATTTTCAAAAAGTTTGGAAGGTAAACCTCTTACAAGATTTCCCTTAACCAATTTATTCAAGGTTTTGAAATTTAAGTGACCTAGCCTTCTATGTCAAAGTTTAGATTCATCAGATATGGATTTTTCAAAAAGGCAAGTTAGACCTCCTTTTGGAACTATGTTCTTTAAATCAACACTATACATATTGTTCTTTCTAGGAACTCTAAGTAAAACTTGACTTTCATCAATTAACTTAAAGTCTGGAGATAAAACAATACATTCAGTATCATTAAAAAGAACACTATTCTTTTTATCACACATTTGTGAGACACTAAAGAGATTAAAAACTTTAACTCCGCCTCACAAAATACATATTTTCAAAAACTAGATACAAGTTTTTTAATGGTATCTTTCCTGTGAATTTCCCCTCCTTGGGTTCCCTCCAAAAGCAAACATATCCTCTATCTATTTCATCATAGTCATTAAGATAATAAGACAGAGTTCCCAGTACATGTGCCTTAACATCTACTATCAATCACCCTTGAGTCCTTAAATTCATTTGTGGAGTTGCACTGCACCATTAGAAAAAGAAAATCATTTTTCTTTTGGAGACCCAAGCCATCACTGACTTGGATCTGCCTTGTGCATCAACATAATCAAACTTCTTTAGGGTAATTGATGCATTTTTGTGTTTAGAAACATGGTCTAAAACTTTAGTCTTTGGTTTCTAAACCTAACAAGCTGAGGCCTTAACAGCATTAAGATTGTTTCCCTAGACAACATTAACTACTGCTTTTGGCTTAGCAATATTAACATTTTTACCCCTAACAGTATTAACCCTTTGATTAATATTATTGTTTTTAAATGTTGTGTTCTTATGAATGGGCCTCTTAACAGTTGAGTGTGATGTTTTAGAAAGATATGACATTGGTCTAACAACATTCACTGTTGTTTTTGAGTGAGCAGTGTTAACTTGTCTAGCAGTATTAACTAATACTAAACTAGACTTCATTAGTACTGCTCTTGGAACCATGTTCTTTTTGGCACAGGGGTGAGTCTTTTTAGCAAAGTTTTGATGATTCACCCTTTGAGCATTGTTCCAAACAGGTTTTACCATCCTTTGATTTTGAAACTATTTTTGATGGTAATTGCAATCAACTTGCAAATGATCAAAGCTTCCACACCGCATAATAAGCCTTAATTTAAACATCTCAAATTACTTTCCTATCCGTTGAGACATCAATATTGTTCTAATTTATTTGATGCCCTTAGACTGTGAGTGGTTATTGCCTATGTTTCTCAACTTTTTTTAATAAGTTTTCCTAGCAGTTTTTCTCTGTGCTTAGGTTGGACAAACTATTCTTAGTTTTTATAGCTTAGGCTTAACTGTTTTCTTCTCAGTTTTAGTTTGAGACACATTTTCTTCCTCACTATCTGACATCCATTCTTCAATAATTGGGGCATCATCATTCTTCCTAACTTCCTTAGGCTCTTCTTCACTAGACTTAGCTTTACTGTTCTCAACTACAGGCTTATTGACAAACTCATCTAAACCAGTAAAAGACAAGTCAGGTGTTGGAGTCATGAAATTTCTTGTGTAGGGAGGTAGAACTGCATTATAGCCTAAACCTTTCTTGTAATTGTCAACTATCTTACTCTCTATGATTTTGTTCAAACTTTTAGATGCATTTTCAAATTTGTCTAGATTAAATTGAATGTCATCTTTTTCTTTTTGAACTATTTCAAGCTTATTCCTAAGCTCTCCAATAGTTATTTCTCCTACTTGAATATCACATTTTAAGCCATTAATTTTTTCTACATAAACAGACTTGTTCTTTTTATAAAATTTAAGTTTTTCTTCCACTGATTCTAAACCTGTTTTATAACCTAGAACCATTAACTCAGATTTCTTAAAATCTTTTAATTGTTGATCATATTGAGATTTAATAAGTTTAACAATTTACAAACAAGATTTAGAACAAGTAGAATCATTAGATACCTTTGAGTCAGAACTTAAAGATGAGTAAGCCATGAGTGCATAATTAGGCCCTTCCTCTGGCTGATCACTCCAGTCATATCCACCAATACCATCATATGACACCAAAGCTGTGGAAGTAGTTATTTCCACGGGCACACTCCTTCTTAAGCTTTCCTTGTTCTTGTTGTCTTGATTTCTTGGAGCTTTGTACTCCCTAGGAAAATGTCCCCTCTTGTAGCAGTTGTAGCACTCCACTTTAGACTTATCAAAACCAATAGTCTCATTGCTATTAATAGTAAGCTTCCTTCCTGTATTCTTCAAAAATCTTTAGCCCTTATAGTCAACATGGCGATTTTCTATCTTAAATCCATCTCTTCTATGTCATCATGATGGATTTATTGTAAGTCCTCATGTGCAAGTTGAGGACTATTGGTTGACTAGCAAAGAATGAACAAATAACAGCATCACTCAAGTTATCAATACTTGTAAAGTAAGCATTATTAACTTGAGTGCTAGCAGTAATAACTCCATGAGCAGTATTAACTGCTTCATTAGAGCTGCTAGTGTTGTTATTTGAAGAGGACACAAAAGCCATGTTCCGTGTGCTTGAACTTGAGCTAGACATCCCTTTGACTTCTGTACAATACACCTAAAGTTAGTTATAGAGAAACATCCATGCTCATTGTTATATGAACTCACCTTTATTCCAGCACACAACAACAGGTTTTTCACTTAGGGTGACAAACTTCTTAATAACTTTTGATTAACATCTTCTTGTGAAAGCTTTTCACCAAAAAGCTCCAAATGGCTCACAAGCTTTTAAAGGCTGTCAAAAGTTTGATCAAGCATCTCTGAGTTTGGAGCAGTGAAGTTTTCATATTGCTGCTTTAAGAGATTTCTTTGAGTCTTTTTAGTAGCTTCATTCTCACCAAATCTCTTTCAATAGCTCCAGCAACTTCTCAGCATCCTTTAAAATTAAACTTTTAACAGATGTTCATTTGGGGAATGCCCATCAAATAAAGTAACTTTAGCGTCACTGTCTAATCTCTCGGAGCCTTATCTTCAGCAGATGTAATAGGCGTCACTTGCTCTTTACCTTCCACAATTGTTGTTTTTGATAAGGTTGCACCATTCTCTATGACTTCCCATAGTGCATAGTCTATCATTTGGATGTATTGTTCAATCCTCATCCTCCATAACTCAAACTCACCCGGTTTGAGCATGGGAACTTTGGATGCAGCCACCATGTGTGCAGAATCTTGATCCATATCTTCTTAGCAAAGAAACTTGTGTAACAAAATAATTTTTTTAGATCACATCATCTCAACAAAGAAGCTACTGATACCCTTGTTGTCCGTTGTATGATACCTTCTTTGATGGAAGTTACAACTTCAATAATCAAATTTCTTAAGCTTGTTTAAGGTTTAGTTATATTAGATAAATCTAACACAACTATAGTAGAAACTTTGTTAAGTATATTAAAGATTATGCGGAATCTAATCTTTAATATTAGAAGAATTCTTAATGAAACAGTAACACAAGATCACAATTCAACAAACAATAAAAGCTCCAATATTATTAAGAATAATATAAATACTCTCCTAGTATTAGGGTTACAACACCTTGAAGCTATGAATAACACTTATCAAATTGTAAACAACCTATTAAACTCTATACCCTAGGACCTCTTTTTATACACCAAGGATCCCTAGTCGGCTTACAATATATTCCTAAGACTTAGAGAATTCTCTATGATATATTCTATAAATAACTAATACTTATCATGTAAGTAATCTTGATCTCCAAATAAATCCCCCCTTTTAAAAAAATTCCTTTATTTCTGTCTTTTATCCTTTCTCTGTCAGTAAAAAAACCTTTTAGGCATGGACTAAACTTTGAGCATTAAGTAACAATATACATCAGCAACATTAACTGAGCACAAGCAGTAGTAACTACTTAGAATATTTTCTTCAATCTTCACCAACTGTACTAACTTTATACTACTAACACTAATTTTATACTAGCAGTACTAATATATACTAACAATAGTAACTGTGAACTAGCTGTACTAACTTTATACTAGCAGCACTAACTACTTAGCATATTTTCATTAAAATTAATGAACATCACTAACTTTAGCTTAGCATCAGTAACACAAACTTGAGCAGTAGTAACTCTAAGATCATCAAGAAGAATTTTAATCCCAACATTCCATATCAAGGGTACCCACATGCAAATGATTCGAGAGAATCAATTTGATGGCCAAATCTAGTCTGATCCTCACCAACATGTTGCCGATTTTCTTGAGATTACTAACGTTTTCCAATATGGTGAAAATCAAGAGGAAGTGGTTATGTTGAGGACTTTTCCTTTCTCGTTAGCTAGAGAAGCTAAGACTTGGTTGAATGAATTAGATGAAGGAACTATTACTTCGTGGAGTGAATTAAGAGAAGCTTTTATAAGCTGATACTTTTCTCCCTCAAAGTTTAAACGTCTCCTAAATGAAATTCAAAGCTTTCACCAACTCGATCACGAAACTCTCGTTGATGCTTGGCTCCGATTAAAAGAAATACTTCGTACTTGTTACGGACACGGTCTAACCAAAGGAGCTATAATTCAAATATTCTATAATGGTTTAGACAATCCAACATAAAGAATTCTTGACGCCGGAGGAATTTTCCTCTACAATACTCCCAACGAAGCTTTTAAAATCCTCGAGGACAAGGTTAATCTCAAACTTGATTTCTCGATAAGTTCCCAAAATGATCCTAAACCGAAAACCGTTGTTTCTACTGGTGGAGGCAACATCAAATCTGATCACGCCATGTTGATGGAGAAATTCAAAGCTCTCGCTACAAAAATCGATTCCGAATTCCTGATAATAAGGAAAGAGCTCAAAGAGATGCGAGACGGCCGTAGAGACAACCACACTTCACAGATCTACAAGAGTGATGACATGCCGATGTGTGATCCCATAGAAGCTAATTACATCCACGGATATCACGACCAAAAACCCATAGATTCGTACTCCTTTCCAAACTATAACCGGAATCGTAACTCTTCTCACTCTCGAAAAAGAATGCCACATCCATCGTAATATTTCAAAATACCCAAAGAGGAGATGATGAGAGAATAGATGACTATTCAGATTGAAGCAAATGAACGTATGAAGTATCATGTGGTTGAATTGGAACGTCAAATGAATCAAGGTTTAAGGAACCACCAAGCGTTAATCCAGAACTTAGTTAGGCAATTTAAGTTTCTAGAAAAGAAAAACTTTCGTACTGAATCCATTCCTCGAACCATAAATACCAAACCGAGACATGAATTTGTCTACAAACCACCCTCAATCTGAAATGAGAACGAAAAGGGTGATGTTGAATTTATCAAGGAGGATGCAATCAAACCTATTCCAACCACGCCAAAACCGAACCCAATCAATTCTAACTCTTCAACTGTGTCACCTTTTCTTAAGGATTGCACCGCGCATATTCCATACACAAATGCGAAGACGTTTGCAGACGATGTATTGCTGAATCATGTTGGTAACAAGGAGTTAAAATCATTTGATGGCATTGGAACTGGAAGGATGACAAAGAAGGAAAATGGTGTGCCAAAGGAACCTCACGAAGAGTGAAAGATCAATGAAAAAGCGGTTCCTCATAAAGAAAATGTTTATTCCTATCTATGGCACCCGATTGAACTTCCTATTTGAACTGTATCATCAAAGAATCCTAATTCAAGGGAATAGTATAGCTAATGACTCGAATATAAATTAAGCGCTTCTCGGGAGGTAACCTGAGGTTTTAATTGTTTTTTTTTTGTTTTATTTTATGTTTTGAATAAATATGTACACCCTTTAATAAAATTGTTTTTCAAACTTAGAAAATCTTAAGTGTGGGAGTGTTACATGCTCGTAATGTTCAATATATTATTATTGCTTGCATTGTGTTTGTTTGTTTTGTTTTTGTTTGAATAAATTGCAGTAGGTAATGGAGGAGGATGCTTGGGGGCGAAATAGATTGTTCTCACACACTTATTCTAGCATTTGCGTTGCATTTATCATATGGAGTTCGATCATGATTTCTTATGCCTGGATGTCTGGTTTTGCTCTTACTTTCATTTCCCTATTTTCATGCTTTGAAGTCTATTTTTCACATTGAGGACAATGCTTAACTTAGGTGTGAGGGAGTAAATAGGGAAAACGAGACTGATTTTAAAAAATTTCATATTTTTTGGGCTAATTTTAAATTTTTGTAAACTTGTTTGCCTTTATGATCTAGTTGTTTTCACGCTTGATGACATCAAATAACGTCACTTTTATAGCATCATTTATCCCATGTAAATTACCCATTTTGTATTATTATTGCAAGAATTTGTACTTAATTGCTTTAAGTTGTTATTTGCAGTAATTATGGAGTACTTTGTGAAGATTAGCAAAAAGGCACCCAATTGGAGCTTAAATGAATACATCTGAAGATAACAGATCTGACAACATAA
The DNA here is from genome assembly GCA_026074375.1 of Tanacetum coccineum. Taxonomy (NCBI): domain Eukaryota; kingdom Viridiplantae; phylum Streptophyta; class Magnoliopsida; order Asterales; family Asteraceae; genus Tanacetum; species Tanacetum coccineum. The sequence continues at coordinate 23,558 of BQNB010036840.1, read as the reverse complement.
TTGACGAAATTCCAATCCAGTAAGACACCCTGCGTATATATGCAAAGCACTTCACAAGAACCACAAAGATTATAAGCCAAAATCGTCGATATCCAGAGACCAATATCCTGCTCGTAACCTAGTATTACAGTTAAATATAAAGAATCTTGGAAGAATTAAACGTGGTCCTACTCTAAAAAAACCCTAATACGCCGTATTGACCTCAGACCCATACGGCATAATCGATAAAATACAAGGACACTATAAATAGAAGACCTAAAAACAAGTTTTAGGTGTGCTTGATTATATTTACGATACCATTACCACAAAAGTCAATTTTTAGAATACAAGAAGAGCAAAGAAGGTCTTGCAACGCGCTTAATTCCATAGAAAACACTTGTACTTTCTACATTAACTCTTAATAATCGTTCATGCTTTTGGTATCATCCTTAACTCGGCTATGTTACCTTGGTTAGTTCATTATTAAGCATATGTATACATTACAATGATTAAGGGCTATAAATACCCTGGTATATAGCCGATAATAGGATAATATATGTTATGGTTTGTTTATATGATTGCATAATATGATCGTTGATAATTGGTAATGTTATCAATAAATTAATAGTCTACGTGCTTAAGTATGCGACCTATCATTATAACTAGGTCTAGTGATACCGAAAACCAAGTTAGCTAGATACCAAGGAAGGCTCTCCATATTGCAATTTATATATCTAGAATCATAGGATCTTTACCATTGGTTTAGTGATCAAGTTGGACTAGCAGGTGACCTGGGATAAACAAATAACATTCTGATTCCCTTGGTAAAGACTTAGACAGTGGACTACTAGAATATAAAGAGTCGTTAAGCATATAAGTGGTTAAATTAGCCGATGCAAGAGTTTAATAAGATCACCATTATTAATCTCCTAAGATAGATTATAATCAGCAAAGAAAATACTTCATGTGGATGTGTTTAATTGTGGCAAAATTTAAGGTGTCTAGGTTTTAGGAAGAAATACTGCCTAAATCTAAGAAAGATATAATCCTCGAGATATGTCATTCATTGCACTAAACAAACAAACCAACGTTCTATTTGATTAATCATGGTCAATACAATTTCCTTATAATTGGCTTGACCGCTCTTCCATCTTCTGATTATCTGCTTGCGTGTGTTATAGAGTTTTAAATAGATTTAAGTCACCACCAAACCTGTGACAGTCTCTCAGACTGAAACCCCCTTATCCGTTAGAATTAGGCTTAGCATAGGTTTAACTTAGAACTAATTTAACTTAGAACTAATTTAATGTAACACCCCCATAAAATCAAAATGCAGCGGAATACCACTTTGGGGTGCTACTTCATAGTATAAAGTACAAGTTACAAAAAACGACCTCAAAAAAGACGTTAATAAAATGTCACATTCGATTAAAATTTCAAAGTAAAATCAGGTCCCAATAATTTATAATTTAACAAGATTATAAGAGTTCAAACGTGACTCATTTTGTATATTTGAAGTTAAAAAGTATCAAATGTGAAGAAAACTGAGTCCTTGAGTTTTGTTGATATCCATGCGTCTCGAATGCTCCCAATGCTCAGCTAACAAGATATAACCTGAGAAAATACATGCAAAAACATCAACAATAATGTTGATGAATTCATAGGTTTTAGTAAAAACAGTATATTGAATAAATCAAGATAAAAAAAAAAAAAAAAATATATTTCATTAAGGAAAGTAGTGTTACAAACATTTAAAAAGAAGTGTTGGTCCGAATCCAGTAGTAATTAATAAATAAGTAAGCTTAGTATGACCACAAAAGGTATAAGATCAGCCAACGACAATGTAACGAATGCAGTGTCAAGTAACAGAATTATCGCATTAAGCTCGTAACAACCAATCCATTTGACAAGAATTTATGTTTCCCCAAACGGATTAGGTATTATTGCTATATACCTGTAGTTCTCAGAGTAATATATCCGTTTAAGAGTGGGTGTTCCAAAGGATATAAACCCCGGACGGGGAGTCACCCCATAGTACTATTTATTACACAAGCGTCTACCCATCACCGATAGTTAACGGTTCATGATATATTAGGGACTTTAGCAATAGGTACTCCTACGATAATTCACAATAACAGGTCAAGAATACCTTTCAAGCACTTGTGTCCAATTTAAAACAGGTATATGTTCAAAACTAATGGTTTTGAAAATAGATAAATAATGATTTCAAATCATTTAGCAAGCAATTTAAGCTTTAATAAATTCAATAGTAAACAACCATTTATCAAACATGTATTAGAAATCATGTGAAAAGCAAGTAAAGTCTTTAGTAAAAACATTCATGTAACGCTTATGAAATTAGAATCAATAAATTTGGCTTAGTAAAACAAGCATGTATTCTCACCCCGAAAATAGTTATGAAAACCAATAAAGAAGAAAAAAAAGGGCTATGAACTCACCGAGGAGTCATGAAGACCAGAAGTAGATGAATCTACGGACGAGTGAGAAGTAGTCCTTATAGCACTCCTAAAAAGACGTATGCGACTGTAGAATGATAAAGAAGTGATCGATTACGTTAAAAAAGAATAAATCGAATGATCACAGATATGGTTTCCTGATGATAGCCATGCATGCATTAAGACTTAACTAAAGTATTTTTATCCCCAAATTGGTATACAACCTGTAATTATAGTACATTAAGTGTCTACTAGGTCTTGCTTAGCTATTCTTATCTTATTACTATGTGGTCACACTTTTATTTCTCAAGAAAGACATAAACTGATGTGCTAGAATTTTAGTCACGTTATTACAAGACCATAAATTCTCTTAACGCTATAAATATATAAGGAAGGGGCTTTCACCCCTGACATAGACTTAATTCCTAGTTTCTATAGACATTAGCCTTTAATTAAACCATTTACCAATCCACGGGAAATGAGTTTTTACTAATCATAACTCAAAATAGAAAGTTCACTGAATTTCTAACGCTTACGGTTTTGGCCATAAATCCTATTCTATAATAGCAATCAAGTTGAATCCAAAGAGAGATGAAAGCTTATGATGTCTATCATTTAACCATGTTTTAAAAACCTAACATTGTAGTGCAAAAATTTGGAGTTAAATCCCTTTTTCAAACAGTAGTTTAGAACTGACTAGTTTCTGTAAATCGGTCATATCTTACTCATCCGGAGGAGATATGGCTCTAGCCAACTCGACACATGTACTTTGAACTTATTTATACAACTCTATAAAATAATCCAGACCTTCTTAGGAATAACAAAGGAAGAATATTTAAACGTTGAATCATTGTTATTAATACAAGGTTTTTCATCATCATCACCAAAGATACATGACTACTACAAGCCCGAATCTTACCTGATCAATGGTAAGACGGTTACATCAACAAACTCTAACAGGAATCATAAGATTCTTGAGGCTACACCACCATGCTAGCATCTATCTCTTGTGGGACGTGTAAACCCACACACATAATACGTTTTACACCTTTGGTGCACACACATGTTTTGGCACCCAGAAAACTATATGCCTGTACCTCCTTTTATAACATAAGGAGGTTAGGGTTTACATGGAAACTAATAAAATATATTAAATAAGTAAATCATCTAATGTTTATCTTGATATCTTTGATCTTTATCTTTATGCTGACCAAATCTTCATTATCTCCTACATCTTGTAGAATCTTGCAATGACAACTTTGGTCCTTCTTGTTTCTATCTTGTTTCATTTATGTTTTGTCTTATCAACTCAAATATAATTCCAACATATAGCATAGTATGCTAGGTTAAATTTTGTAAAATAGAGTGACCTCCCTTAGGGGGAGATTGTTGGAAACAAGAAAAGTATCGGTCACTTTCAAGTTGTAATAGTCTTAGCCCGTAGTTTGTTATATGATTAGTCTAGTAAGCTAGTCTGGCCCAAGGCCCATGGAAAGCCCGTTAAGGCCTATGGCCGGCCATGTATGTAGAATATATACCCTCTCCATGCCTTGGAGAGGGTGGTTGGTTGTTTCATTTTCTCATTTTTCACACACTTAATAATATTATCATCTTTCTCTCTCTAGAAACTTTCCAACCCACTTCTCTCTCTAGTTCTTGCATAATATCAAAGATTACTAGTATTCTTCAATTGGTATCAAGAGCCATGGAGTGGTGTGTTTAGTTTTTGTGTTTGTCTTTTGATTTGTGTTCAAAACCTTTACAAAGAGCAAAATCTTGATTTAAAATTTTTTGGCTTAAAAACCTTAAAGTTGTCATTTTTCTTGTTCCTATAGGGTTAGTAACACTAGTTGTACAAGATTTTTTGCAAAAAACCAATCAAAAATGTGTCTTTTTGAGTTTTGAAAATTTGGGTTTCGTCTCAGTTACAACCGAACTAGTCTTGTCTGTTGGAACCGAACTAGAAGATCGAACGAGTTAACCGAACTAGTTAACCGAACCAGTGGAACCGAACTGATAAATATATGAAACTCACATAAGCATACATGATTCAAGCAGGATAATCACAGAAAGATAACAAGGATAATTATGGAAAGATAGCAGGATGCATCATTGTTCATTATCCAATATTCGTGATGGGAGTCCTTACAACCATCTGATTCAATGATCAATGCACGTTGTCTCTCTGTTTCACGTCAAGACTTTATACTAGCAAAATTTAAGTTGTGATTCAGAGGCCATTATTTCAAGGCTTAAAACTGGTGTTTTGATTATTATATTTTTATGCTTGTGTACCTAACAAAAAATGAGAAGCAAAATTGGTATCGTCTCTTGACATGGTTAAAAGGAGGGAGCAAGGACAAGAGGTAACATTTATGCATCATTCCACTATATATTTACTACTCAAATAAGCATATGTGATTGAAAGCAGGATAACTACACAAACATAGCGGGAGGATGGATCGTTATAAATTATCCAATGTTCATGATGCTACAAATTTTCTTGGCGCTTCACATTCCCTGTTTTATACTAACATATCTTGAGTTATGTTTAGAAGCCACGTATGGTTCACACCACATTAATATCGAGTTCACCTCCGACATAAATCACATAAGCAAGTGATCTAGCAACGGACCTATATACTTCAACATGAAATGTTGATTACAAAAGCCTGAAACCTAATGCACCAAGTGGAATGTCTGCTAAAAATACATGAAATATACTCGCGCATCAATGTTGAAATTTCATCACGAAATGTGTCAAGTTCACCCGAAGATGTGAAACTCGATCAGAAAAATTCAATGGCACGACCGGGCTTAAAATCACTTAAATTACACTAGAAAAGCAATAAGCTCAAATAAGTCAAATAAGTTATGGCAAAAACTAAATAGCTTAAAATGGGTTTTATTACTAACCTAATTAGAAAATCTAAGCAAGAATTAAAACAAAATCAATAAGCAATAAGCTAATATGAAAGAAATAAGACTTAAAGAAAAACTGAAAAAAACCAAACAAGCCCTAAGGCGTATCTTTCAGCTTATTATGTCAATAAGCTATAAGATCTTATGGCTTATTATGCTATACACTTAAAAACAGACCAATAAGCTTACTTTGATAGCTTTTTAAAATATATTTGTACTCAATTGACCAATTAAAAAGCTAAGGTAAAAATGCTTTTTATGTTCTCAGCCATGTACTGAGTTTATTTTTGCTTTGAAAAAGACATAATGCTTAAATTAATACTTAAATAAAACAGATTACTAGATAAGCTAATTTTAACAAATTAAACTTCCTAACATTATGAAAATCTAGCCTAAATCTCTAGTGATGCTAATTCGAACCTCTTAACCAACTACTATTTACCATCTGATTAATTAAGCTAGAAAAGGCCTTTTCTATAATCAATGAATGATGCAGTTTGCACAATTTATGACTATCTAACTCTTAACAATTGCAGACTAAGGAACTTTCTTCTAAACTTATATGAAATTAAATATAGAGCAAATTTAAATATCAATTCTAGCTAAAAACAATCAAACGTAACAAAGCGTAATGATCTGAGCTTAATGACTCAAAATTTATAACAACTATCATAAATAATTTATCAATCTAGATTATCCTACAAGCAACTGTAAATCCTGATTTCTAAACCTAGAAATGAGATTTTAAAATAGATCCAAAAAGGCCATGTTATGATACGAGTACTAACTCTAGTTAGTACTGTCAATAACCAAACACCCCTTTAAAACATAAAATCTCATTATAAGCTTATGAAAATGCAAATAAGAGCTCAAAACTAAGATATCAGATACTATAGAGCTAAAAACAGACAAAATGAACAAAATCAATAGCAAATAGAAATAAGTCTGAATCTATAAACTATTCAACTCTATAGATTTATATTTTTTTTCTTGGTTTTGACCGATTTATAAAAGAAATAATGAAATGATCTAAACTAAATATAATGAAATATTAAGCATTAACAACAAATAAAGTAGAATTAGATATTAAAACAGCAGATAAAAGCATTTATAAGCAGTTATAAGCTAATAATGCAAAATTAAGCTAAAATTGTAATAGGGGACTTACACGATGCTCTGCCTTAAACGAGGTATTATCAAATGCGTCTTAGAGCTATCAACAAGGCTCTAGCTTATCACAAGGATAAGCTAGTAAGTCTTGGAAAATCCCTTCCATGTGTGGTTTTCCCTTCATTTCATAAGCTGTGGTCATATTTGGGAGTGGATTTGAATGTCATTAAGTATATGAGCAAAACTAAGGATACACTGCTTTAGAAGTTAAAATGACAGTTATTGAGATTTAAAGGTTAAAAAAAAGAGCTTATTAGATCTTAATGAAAAACATATCTTATATATTGATCATGAGAAAAATAACTTTTATTAATTCAAACAGTTGGTACAAACTTAATAGAAAAATACATTGATTTTAAAGGGCCATAAGCTTAAATACAATCTTTTAAGCTGAAAATAACATTAATAAGTAATATTACTCTAAGTTACTCGAAAAACATAATCTCTTGTTAATGGAGTGAGAGGTCTTGTATTTATAGTGAGTGAGAAGCTTTAGGTCTTCTCAATTTACTCTCTAAGATTTGATCTCGTCCCTTCATTTAATGCCACTCATTGGATCTTTTGTTTAAGACGTTGGATCAAATAAGTGATGCTCACGGATTGCCAGCGTGGCAAATCGTTAGTCCCTGTTTTTTTTTTGGGTCAGAGTACTTGTGCTTCTTTTAGCAAATGTCTTTTAGTGTAAAATTTTTCATTCCTTGTGTGTTTTCCTTGACTCCAGGTCATGCTTGTCCGGCTTTGAAATGAGGAGGCTTGATGACGTATCCTTTTGCCAGCTCATAGCTTAGTACTTGAATCTTGATGCCACATCATCAATTTGAATTAACCTTTTGATTTTGATGTTTAATTGATTGTAGAAGATGATGAACTATAAAAAGGGACTCGCGCCCTTTTTAACTGTTTTTGAAAGTTGGGTAAGTTTGACCAAGGGGGTGTTTTGACTTGGGCCTGGGTATAAAAGGAATAGGCTTGGTTATAAGGGTTTCGTTATAAAAGTCTAAGACGTTAGGCCTTCTATTAATAAAGGCTATGGTGTGGGTTTTTGGGACTTTTGCGGAATTTTGATTGTTTTTCGTCCTTTTGTCGGATATCCGTTTCCTGCACAATATAATTAGAAACATACAAATACAAGGTATTTTTGGGTACGTTTTTGGTCATTTTAGTCCGGTTTTAGTGGAAAAGGGTATGTGTAATTAAGCACATACCAAAATCCCCCATACTAAGACATTGACGTGTCCTCACGCAATGCTATGAAGTAAGCACTTAGAAAACTAAGAATCTCGATCCCCCTCGACTAATAACCTCGAAAAGTAGCTAAGTGTTCGTCAAGGGGAATTTAAAGACTCATAAGTTTTGAAAAGCCCCCGTCTTTACCATTTTTAAATATATACTTATTCCTACCATATTTTTGTTCTTTTCATTTTTCTCATTTTTTTGTACTTTTCATATATTAAGCAACTAACTAGAACGTTTGACTTTCGTTATTTTATAACTTTTAGGGATCATAGAACAAGATGCATTTCGATCCGAGAATGCCCCAAAAAGGATAAATTCATCGTCCCTGACTTTTCATTTATTCCAAACCAAGATTAAAACGAAATCACAGTTAATCATAAGTTAAGATGCTAACACTACTCATATTTGCAACTTGTGAACTTTTCACTCCCGACAATTATTATATCTTAGGTGTATGTGCTATTTTGAATTTCAACCATGGATCAACGTTTTGCAAAATTCTATGCTTCACGTTCCACCCGAGAATAATGAGTTTGAAGGCGAGATCATCCCATGTAGCGACTTTTGTCTTGGCACATCCCAACCTTGCGGTTAAGTGACCAGGCTTTTGACACCCTACAGAGACTAGTATTAGGACTCACGGACCTTAGGTTTCAAAAACTCAGGTTTTCCATATACACATAGCTTATAAAATAGAATAGTCAAAGTTCAAAAGCATATTTGAATTTAACAAAAAGAAATCTATTTATTAATTCACACTTAATATTAAACATTGATGCAATTGTAACCATCGACCTTTTAGAAGGCTGCAACATCGGTTGTGAGCCGGCAAGATGCAGCAAACTTTTATCAGTTTCGGATTTTTATTCTTACTATGGGCTTTCTTTAGAAGGCTGTAACATCGGTTGTGAGCCGGTAAGATACAGCAAACTTTTATCAGCCCACAGTTTATATTTATTACTTATCATATATATATATTATTTATTTATTTATTTATTTATTTTTTGTAAGAAAAACTTCTTTTTGAAAAATTCAAGTATAAATTTGAACTAAGGCTAAAGTTTTTGCTATATACTACATAAAAATTATTGATTTAAGTTTAATCTCCAAAAGTAGCACGTATATTAATCAAGTTAAGAGCTTATGGGAGAAAAAGCCACAAATTACACACATGAGCTCTTAAGATTTCCAAATAATCCTTGTTTAGCATCTCACTCATAATTTAACACTATCATTTTTCGTTCTTCGCGAATATTTGCGAATGCTTAGTCTAAAAGTTAAGGAACAAGCTAGAGCTCAACACGCTCGATCGAGTCAAAATTTATTCTTATTCTACCCAACAGGAAAGTCAAAACTGTGACAAAACACTTATTTTATTTTTGGAAATTTTTAAATTTTTCATTTTTTTGAAATTTTGGTGGTAAAAACGGGATTACGTGAAAACAACGGCTGCAGGCACAATCAAATCAAAGATCCCCCCCATACTAGAATGAAACATTGTCCTCAATGTTTTACGAAGGGTCTCTACGTAAATCCTAAGCCGTTTATTAAGTATGCTTAAAGATAAACGTTAGTCGATAAGATTAGGATATCGGATTCCCAAATGAAGCTGAGGATTTGAAGCTCGAGTGATCGGAGGAAAAAACCGAGAGCACGAGAGGCTTCAAAAATCCGGGACAATCCTGGACAATACAACACAAAACACAAAACACGGAAAAGGAAAGAGGCAGGCCTTCTCACAACAAAAACACTTATTCATTACTACATAACATAACTACGGATAAGCATGGGGTGCCTCCCACGAAGCGCTTGTTTAGGGTCACTAAGCTTGACCCAATCCCCGTATTCATTTGTCCTTGGGGAAGGTTTGGAGATCCGGGACAACCAATTTTGGTACGTCCCCTCCAAAGTAGTGCTTAATTCGATGACCATTCACCTTAAAGTTTGGCCCGGAGTTTTGGGATAACTCGACGGTGCCATATGGAAAAACATGGGCAATGGTGAATGGTCCGGACCAACGGGATTTCAACTTACCCGAGAACATCTTCAATCTAGAGTTAAAGAGGAGGACTTGATCACCGACGTTGAAAACGCGGTTTTTGATCTTGGCGTCATGGATCCTCTTAGTTTTCTCCTTGTAAATCAAAGAATTCTCATAGGCATGATCACGAAGTTCATTTAGTTCATTGAGTTGAACTTTGCGGTGATCACCCGCGGTCTCAAGGTCAAAGTTAGCATGCTTTAAGGCCCAGTAGGCTTTGTGCTCGAGCTCAATCGGTAGATGACATGCCTTTCCATACACGAGCTTGTAAGGAGTACACCCGATGGGTGTTTTGTAAGCTGTGCGTGACTTTGAAAGCTTTAGTGCCCCGATGAGATAGTTCCGGGAGAAGAGAGGTATGAACTCTTTTAGAAGTGAGAATCCCGGGGTTGTAGACTTTTTCCTCATTTTCGGATGAAAACGAGAGTAAAGCTCCTAGCCCGGGAACTTCTTTGTGGAAAGGAAGTTCATAAAGAGCGATTAAAAATCCTCAAGAATTAAAGAAGCATTAGTGGCCTTCTTTACATTCTTATCTGGTGTTGCAAAGTTGGTGACTTCAAAGAGGTTCTCATGAATGAGTATGCCCGGATTAAATACCTTGTCCTCGTTGTTGGTTGAAGACAAAGCCTCAACCTCGGAAAAATCCTCATAGAAAACCGAGTCACACTCGGGAAAAGGAAGGACATTATTTGATTCAGGAAGATCAAGTTCATCAATCAAGATTTTAGAATCTTTGATTTTCTCTTCCTTGAAGTCAAATGGATCATCATAAGCATTGTCATTATCGGACTCATGATCAAAAAGATTATCATCATAATCATCCCATAATGGTGGGGATGAGTAATCAAGAGCATGTTCATCGGTGAACATCTCAGAAATGGTATCATCAAGAGAATTTTCATTAACCGAATCTTCGAGAATAGATCCGGAAATGTGATATGAGCGAGTTCATCGGCGAACTCCTCAAGAAAATAGTCGCTAGTCTCAGAAATGTAGAGACTAGGTAAAGAAGAGGTGGTACTGCCACTTGAAGAATTATGAAAAGGAGGGAGAAGATATGAAGGATTACTATTTCCTGGTAGAAATGAATCACTTGTGAGATAAGCTTCAAATTCTTCCCAAATTAAATCACTTTCGTCGAGGGAGATAAGTGTGGGGGAAGAAGAAGAAGACTTGGTCTCGGGTTCCGAAATCGGAGTAGGATTGCCACTCAATTAATTATAATGATACGGAGGGAGGTCTTTGATTTTATCAAGATTTAGCAAGTTCTTGATAATGTCTTCCTCCGGATCAAAGATATCATCATTAACTTCCAGTGAAGTTAAATAGGTATAAGAAGAGAAAGGAGAAGTGGGATTGCCACTTCGATGATTTGTTGCAAACAAATCTTTACGATAATCCTCATGTGAAACATTGTAGACATCAATCATGTTGATTGATTCTTGATGAGGTTCGTTTGAATAGCTTGAAGTGTCATTTCTCATGTTCAAGATTAGCCTTTCATTACCGTTACGGAGAATCATTTCTTCTCCATGAACATCAATCAAAGCACGAGTGGTCCGTAAGAATGGTCTTCCCAAAATGAGGGGGACACGTGGATTCCTCTCATAATCAACAATGACAAAATCAGCGGGGAATGTAAACTTTCCAACCGGAACAAAGACATCTCTTGCAATTCCTTTCGAAGTAAAAATATCACGGTTAGCAAGTTCAAGAGTCATTTGGGTGGAAATAAGCTCGGGTAATCCTAACTTTTTCCACACCAAGAGTGGCATCAAGTTTATGCTAGCACCTAGATCGGCTAGGGCCTTGCACTTGAGCTCACTAAAACCACACGGAATGAGAAATTTCCTAGGGTCTCTAAGCTTTTTGGGTAGCTTCTTAAGGATAACCGTTGAGCAATTTTCATTAAGGGGTGTGTTTGCCAATTCAATAAGTTTCTCCTTGTTGGAAAAGAGAGACTTAAGCATCGTTTGGTAATTAGGAATTAGAATCAAAGCATCGGCAAGAGAGATATTGATGTGAAGTTGTTTAAACATTTGCCAAAATTTGTGTATTTGGACTTCATCTTTTTCTTTTTGCTTTTCTTGATTCATTCTTGACGGATAAGGAATATGAGGATAACGAGGATCCCTTTGGTGAATCACAAAGTTTCTTTGAGAAGGAGGTTTAGCTTTTTGGACTTGAGGAGGTGGGACCTTAATGGTATACTCACCATGTTCCGGGTCCGTTAAAGTCTCCTCTACACGTTCATCCTCCTCCGGATTTATGAATGGAGGAGGCATAGGAACGGTAGGTCCATCAAGAACAAGACCACTTCGAGTGGTAATGGCTTTCAATTCACCCTTCGGGTTAGCAACGGTGTTGCTAGGGAGAGATCCCGTACCCGAGGTAGAAGCGGTGTTCATTTGAAAAAAACTAGCCATCATGTTCTTAAGCTCGTTAGTTTGATTTGACATTGAAGCTTGAATTGAAGATTGCATTTCATTCCTTAACTCATTTTTCACATTATTAATTTGAGCTTGCATGGCTTTCATGTTAACATCATTTATTTTCTTAAATTTTTCCAACTCACTTAAAGGAACACTTTGATTTTGTTGAATTGGAGCTTGATAATTTGCATTTTGATTGAAATTGTTTCCTCGGTTATATCCTTGAGGTTGGCTAAAACGGTTTTGGTTATTTTGCCCATTTTGTTGAACAAAACCCGGTGGTCTTGTTTGATTAATCACACCTGGAGGACGATAACCGGCATTACCCTGATTGTAGTTAACCGCAGCAGCTGCAACGTATCGTTGAATATTATCCCGATATTCTGGGAAAGTGTTGCCATCGGCGATGAGACACTGATAGTAAGGATGAGGACCACCGCAAGTAACATAAATCTCCTCAACAGCTTTTACGGAAGCTGGAGGTGGGGTTGCTTGAAACTGTTTAAGAATAACCGTCATAGCGGTAGTCACATCACTCGTTTGCTGATTTACTGCATGAGTAAGCTTGGCTATATTGGAGGAAAAAGAATTTCCATCATTTGATTTCACTTGAGAAATAACCGATTTGTTTCGTGAATTGCGAACCTTGGATTTGTTATCGATAATCGTCAACACATCTTGAGTACTTCTTTCCAAAAGATTGCCACCGATGGCAGAATTCAAGGAATCTTGGTCGGCCGGGTTCAAGGCATTGTAGAAAGTATCAAGTTGGTGCAATTCGGTGAAACCATGATGAGGACAAGCATGAAGGAGATCTTTATACCGATCCCATGCCTTATGAAACGATTCATCAAACCGTTGTTAAAAATTAAAATTTTCATTTTGAAGGTTTGTCGTTCTTGAGGGGGGAAAGAATTCATTGATGAATTTGGAAACAAGATCTTCCTAAGTGAGAATAGAACGAGGGAGTTCTTTTTCAAGCCAACGACGGGCTGCCCCCGAAAGAGAGAAAGGAAAAAGCATAAGCTTAATCGCTGAGTTTGGCACATCCTTGTATTTGATTGAGGAAGTTATTTTGTTGAACTAACGGATGTGGTCATGAGGATTGTCTTTCTCGAGTCCGAAGAATTGGTCTGAAGCCATCATATTAATGAGACTATGCTTAAGCTCGAAATGCTCAGCATCGGAGCAATTGGATCCACTCGTACCATCTAAAGACGGTTGGCACAACTCCTCCATAGTCCGGAGGTCGGGAACTGGTAAACCACCTCCTCCGGCGGGAGGTGGTCCGGCACCACCGGCTCCATTAGCGGCCATGTTAACTACGGGAGGATTATCAAAAGGTTCTTCAAGATTAAAAGGATCAACAACTACCGGTGGGGCTTGTTGTTGAGGACGGTTTTGATTACGAGATTGAGAACGAGTGCGCATGCACTTAAAATATAAAAAGAAAATTTACACTAATTTTTTTTTGGTTTTTCAACAATTTTTCACAATCTATTTTAATAACGGACAACGAGATAAGACACTTAAACCTAATAATCAACAAGCTTCACGGTAACTCTCTAAAAGAATTAACTTTTAAAGGTGAGTCGTACGTCGCTAGTGACACAAAAGGTAAGTTTTAAATCTTTGGTTCGGGAACTTATTAATGGATAATACTTCAGTTGAAAGTATTATAGTTGTGTTTTTTACCACTTGATGATTTTTTATTGCTATTAGGACAATTTTTTTTTTATATTTTTGATTTTTCTTTATTTTTTTTGGTTTTTATATATATAAATATACTAATAAAAGAAAATGAAAAATATTTTTGTATTTTTGTATTTTTATAAAGAAAATAACTCCACAAGGAAGGATCTTCAAAGCACTAATTGTCAAACTTCGAAACGACAAACGCTTTCACTCCTCCCCGGCAACGGCGCCAAAAATTGATTTGGCGCTTAATCAACCCTTTAAAATATATAAATAAATATATATAATACTTATAAATATATAATAAGGATCAAAATCCACAAAATCAATGAAACCGGAAGTAGTATATGATGTTCCCGGGTCGTAGTCCCAACGAGGAGTGAATTGGAAAGTCGAAAGTCGGTTTGATATTTGATGTTTGAATAAAAAAAAGGATTTGGACTTGGTTTTTCTAATTAAAATGCAAAAACAATTAAGGAAAACCTAAGAACGAAAGCTAGAATGATTTAAACCTAAAACTTAGACGAAAACGTAAAAACGCAAATTTTAAAAAAACTAAATTTGTCAAAATTAAACCCTAAAGTGATTTTTTTTTGTTTTTCTCTAATTTAAATACACTACATTAAAATTGTACACTGAAAGAAAATTCTAAAACGGAAGCTTAAAAGAGTGAAAAACGAAGAAAACGAGAACCGGGTACGAAACCCGTTCTTTAAAAAATGAAATTTTGCAAAAATGACCCTACGAAAGAAATTTTATTTTTCCTAAGTGCAATATGATAAAAGAAAATTTTCTAAAAAAGAATTATATATATATTTTTAATTTTTAATAATTAAAAAACAGTTTTTAAAGTAATATATATGATTAAAAATAGAAACATAAATGGGAAAAATCTAATAAATAGAGAAAAGTCCTAAAATTCTATGTAAGCCTAGAAAATAGTTGTGATCCAAGCCTTATCAAATTAAGATACGATATATAGATGAAAAGGCTTAAGGCTTATTGGGCTAAAAAGGCCTTTACAATAATTAATGTTGCAACTCATACCGGAATGGAGCTTTTGAAGCACAATGGTATGAAGTTTGTGTGTGTAGGGCAGTTGGTAAAGGGGGAGGTCCTCAGGTTCAAACCTGGGTATCTCTCTTTTTGTAAAAAAAATATTATAAAAATCTTGTAAAACAAGTAAAAAATAAGTACTTTAAAAAAGATACTTTTTGCTAACAAAAAATAATATCAAAAATACAACAGAAATTAAGCAACAAAAAAAAGGACCAGAATCATACTTTTTTAACTAAGGTCCTAAATGGCAAATTGTTGATTAATTTAAGCAACAAATAAGCAAAGGCATAGCACAATAAGCAAAGACAGATGATTAAACAAACCTAATAAGCAATGGTAAACTAAAATAAGGAACAAAAAGCAATCCAATAAGCACAAATCCTTAAATAAGCACAAATCCTTAAATAAGCTAAGGGGCAACAACTGCATACCAAACAGCCTCAAAGGACAGAAAAAATTTTGGCTTAGAAAAATAAGCTATTCAAAAAGGATCCTAAAGGGCTCAAGGCTTATGGGGCTATAGATTAGACTTGTTAAACTTTCTAAAACAGCAAATAACAAAGGGTTGGAACAACAAATAAGCAGAGAAATATGGGCTGAAAAGTGACAGTCCACTCAGCTCATGCTGAGTGGTTTTTAAAAAAGAGAAAAAGAGGGCCAACTGCAGGCTTAGAAATAAGCCTGCAAATAAGCTCAAAATATAAAAAGAAGTTAAAACAGATGGAGAATAGCTCCTAAAGAGCTTATTCTTAAAAATTTGAAAACTAAAAATGATTTTTGGCTGCTGATAATGGAAGGTGAAAAAGGGCTTTTTATACTAAAAATGACTTACACACTAACATGACAGATTTGACTAAAGTGAAAACAAACCAAAATGACACTTAAATAATTTCATTTAGACACCAAGAGACACAAAACAAGGTTAAAAATGGATTTTAAAAGCTTAGATCAAATAACCTCTTGTAACCTGTTTTGGTCCAACAGGTTACAAAGAGGTTTTAGAAATTCTTGTGAAAAACAACTTTTGACTTAAAACCTTGAAAAACAGACAGGAAACAACTTATATATGCTTGTTAAAAGAAGTCAAATGACCCAAAATGGTTTTTGACTCCAAAATGACCCGTTTTAACTACTATACCAAACACCCCCTTAAGTTTTAAAAGTGGGATTTTAGACTGAGTAAAAGGTTTTAAGCAAAAGTAATCAAAGACAAATGAAATGGCAAGAACAAGTATAAGCAAAAACAAGCAAAGCACAAAAAAAATTAACAGTCAAACAAGCGTAAGCAAGAAATACAGCAGTTGGATGGCAAATTAGGGTTTTTATGGAAAACTTAAAGAAAATAGCACACAATAACATTGGAAACAAGGAACAATAAGCTTAAAACCAAACTCAAATAAAGCAATAACATGCAAGATAAGAAAATTAAGCAACAATAAGCACAAAATAAGCACAGCTACAGTAGAAATAAGCAAAAATGTAAAAAGAGACTTACAAAGGGTCCTATGCTTTTGGCAAGTGAATAAGCTTTCAAAAAACTTATAAATCAAATCCGAATGACTTGCCATAAGCTCTTAAAACTTCCAATGGCCTTCCAATATTAACCATGCTCCTTGCTTTCTTTATGATTTTTTTTTGTTTTTGGTATTTTTGGATTTTTTTTGAGTTTTTTGACAGAAAATTAAAGAAGCTTTTGTATAAGTTCTTAATGACTTAACAACTTATAAAAAGCTTAAAAACAAGTATTTAAATGACAAATATTTAAGAAAAACAGTAAATTTGCATAAATTTAAATGACAATAAATTTTAAAGACAGAAATTTAAAGTGCAATTAAATTAAAAAGACAATATATTAAAGATGGACAAATTTTTGATATTACAAGTTCTTGCTTTTACAAAAATTCGACTCCCCCTCAAATGAGCTATAATTCCTATATTTATACTAGGTCTTCAAGCATCACTTGTGTTTCTTTGCTGAGAGAAGTGAGGTCTTGTGCTTCTTGTGTGAGTGGAATACCATAAATCAATCTTGGCCCTCTATCTTTTCTTGGTCCCAAAGTCTTATGATCCTAACCCTTAAAATTCTTGTCCAATGAGCATACAAGGGATTGCCAGCTTGTCCTTGTTGGTTTGTGAGGTGGGGGGAGTGGTGTAATGGGTTTTGGCTGGTTATGAATAGTAACCGAGGCGGGGGAGACAATGAACAGTGGGTCAGGTTGTTTACAGGGTTTTGGCGGGAATGGGTGTTTGGTGTACAGGGTTTTGATTTTGTTTGGTGCAGGGGTGGGAGTTTGGAGACTTGGCACAAATGAACCCTCAACTTGTATCTTGTTATTACGAGCTAGGTCCTTGTGGTGTTTAATAATTTTGAAACTTTGGCAAATTTGACCCTTGAGAGTTATATATGATATTGCAAAGTTAGTCCTTTGTGGACTAATGAGGGACAAGGGATGGAAAAGGGACTGTTAAGGGAATTGGGCTTTCCTTTTGGCAGATTGGGCCCGTTTGTGTTTTAAGGGGAAAATGGGCTTTTGTTTAAACTTGGGCTTATAAGTCTTCAATAAATATACTAATGGGCTGACCCGACCCATTAGATGGGTTCGGGTGGGCCCATTAAGTATTCTTCGATTACGGCTTCGGTTTTGACCTTTGACTTTTCTGGGTTGACTTTGACTTTTGTTGATTGTGGCTTTGATTTGACTTTGTCTTTTCACGCTTTTCCATTCTGTGCTCGGTTTTGTCGTTTTTGACTTGATTTTTCGTCCTTTTGTCGGATATCCGTTTCCTGCACAATATAAGTGAAAACATACAAATACAAAGTATTTTTGGTACGTTTTTGGTCATTTAAGTCCGGTTTTAATGGAAAGTGGTATGTGTATTTAAGCACATACCATGGCTGTAGACAACCGAAACCACACGCAGCCCGGACTACCTGAAACCACCTAAACCATAGAATTATGGTGGAAATTTTGGCAGATGGCAGCGGCAGCTCGTTTTTGTTTAGTGAGAGAGATGTGGTGTATTTTAGGTTACGGAAAAAATGAAGAGAGCAGAAAGAAAAGCACAGGTGTGTGTCGTTGTGTGTGTTTGGTGTTATATAATTTAGTGTCGGGAGTTAGAAGGGGTATGGTTTAAATGGGATTTTACATTTTTTAAATGGGCAGTTACAATATTAGGCTGTTACAACTTGCAATAAAACGTAACATGCTTTAAATGGGGATTTCTGATTGTGAAATGGATTGTAGTTGTAGTGATGTATATAGTGATAAAATGTAACCTTTAATACCTAATCATAAAGTTTGTGGTTACTTACCTTTTAAATGGGCTGTTTTTTTAAAAGCTTTTAAGACTAATGACTTTATAAAGTAGTAGATATTCCATGCATTTAATTTTCAACATTTCTTAAAATAGCAAGATTTCATGCATTAAATTTTCAACATTTCTTAAATTAGTAGTTTTTCAACTTTTAAGAGAATCCCCTTTTCTCTTTATAAGGAGTATAGATTATAGATATTATTAATGGAATAACTTAACCAAATGATAGTATTTATGTGACTCGTAATTTATGAACCAGTTTATTTCAAAAAAATCGAAACTTTTAACAAAAGTTTACACTAGGTGTCAAACATCCATCATGTTTTCGTAAACCTATGAAACTCTCTAGGTCTGCCCTGCGGTTTTAGGTGAAACCAGATTTAAAAGTTAAAAAGGAGTTGTACTTAACATGGGAATAATACAAATTAAAAAAAACGAGTTCACAAGTATTTTAATTGGTTGAAATATATAAAGACATTTCTTTTAAGGATAACCAAATAGGGAAGTAAACATTACGAATGAAGTAATTAAGAACTAAGTTACACAAGATAACGATAGATTGACTCATTTTAGTTATGTATTTGATTGCTTATTTTATACTTTTTTGATTAAGGGAAGCGCAAAATACATCCCTGTGGTTTAAACCTTTTTTAAAGGTTTCCAAATCTTATTTGATCACTATCCGGGAGGTGGTCCCGTAAACGGCTCAGAATGTCAAACAGCGCGTTCCTGCACGTCCGTAAATGGAAATACTTAATTTAAAACAATTTAACTATAAAGCATATCGTGTGAATACTCTAAGTTCATGGAAATATATTTTTAAATCAAATAAAAATACTAGAAAACTTCGGGTCACATTTTAAATCATGATTTAAGAACTTTAGTAAACCCGACAAGTGACGAAAGGCACCTAGGATGCCCCTAAGATGCCAACCGGTTTCGAAACCCTTAGGGGACAAAAAGGCATGATTTTAGGGCCATTGTCTCAAGGTGCATGCATATCTAGACCATTCTATTCATTTCAAACACACAAAACACACACACATAAAATATTTTTCTCTCATCTCTCTTTTCTTGTGTTCGTCCGACCCTCAACACACACAAACACATTTGTTTTCCACCTTTGATCGAAAACATGAAGGTTTAAGCGTATTGGGTTGATTCTAAAAGGTTTGGGTAAAGGAAAAACAACGTTTGGGTTGTTTGGTTTCGTGTCGATCTCGTCTTCAAAACCCTCTTTTGTAAGTCTTCAAATTTCAATTTAACTTGTACTTTTATATATAAAATGATGCATAGATGTTAGTTGTACGGTGCGTTTTCTAAAAATCAAACACGAAAAATGTACGAAACCCCTTATAGGGTGCGTTTTGGTTCGAACTCAAGGGAAAAGGAAGACCAGGGTTGGTCATTTTGATAAAGTGGTTGCGTTGGTGAGATAACATCATTTTCTTATTTTAGATAATAGCTTATTTGGCTTATTTATAAGCTCTAGTAAGCCTAGTTTGGGCTTATTTTGGTTCGAAAACAACAAGGGACAAAAAGCAAGTGTTTTTGGTTATTTACCTCTTATGTCATATTTTCGTAGCTTATTTTAATAGCTTATTGTCTTAACCAAATATACTACGTAGCTTATTAGCTTATTAATAAGTTAAACGTACTAGTTTTGGGCTTATGAGGCTCACGGCCTAATACGGCCCAATAAGCCGTGGCTTATTGTGGACCTTATTGTGGTCCGACTTATTTTGATAATTATTGTTTGGGCTTATATTACTAATGGGCTTTAGTATTGGGCATAAATCAAATTTTATATCTAATAGTAACCTATTGAACTCCTATTGGGCCTTAAGGCCCAATAAGTGAAAAATTGCCGTTTTAAGCTCCTAAGATGGATTTTTGAAAACCATTTACACTCGTAATCATTAAGTTAGTCTTTTGGAAGGATGTATTTTGACAAATCGTTGTGAAAACATATATTTTGAGTAATTGTTGAAAAATTGATTTATTGCTGAAAAATGTTTGGAAAATAAGGTTTAAGAACCTTGGAAAACGTTTTATAAACAAATGGGTCATGCCGAAATTTCGTAAGAATCATATACTTAGAATATTTTTCAAAACTTACCTTTATGACGAAATAATAATATGTTATTATTTTAATAAATCGACTAAAAGACGAAAAATATATTTTATAATTTTATAAATTATAAAACTTCTCTGAATCGTTTTGTATAATTAAAACGTGTCATTCTTACAACAAATACAATTAAATAAGGTAACTAGGGTTTACCAGATGGATTTACCGAAACATATCCATTTGCGTTTATTATCTAAGGGTGTGTTTGTTTAGGGGCTTATGGGGGCTTGGGCTTTTAAAATAAGCCGAATAGGGGCTAAAAACTTTAGCCCTAGGCTTTTGAACCAAAATTACTTATATACCCAAAAAAATATCTAACATATACAAAAAAATTATTTAATTACGTTCTTTTTAGTAATTTTGCAATAATAAGCCCCAGCCCTAGCCCATTTGCCAAACAAGTTTAAAAAAATACAAATTTTAATTTTGGCTTATAATATAAGTCCCAGCCTCAGCCCCAGCCCCAACACAAGCCCCAGCCTCAGCCCTAGCCCATTTCGCCAAACATACCCTAAGTCTTGTTATTTTACTTGTCTATTTTCTTAAATAGTATAAGTATATATAATCCAAAGTACATACTTAGCATATCTTCTTCGTGTCTAAATCACCAACCACAACGCAACCAATATTACTAAAAGCAGTAACACAGAATATTTTCAAAACTCATATGCATCACTTTTAAATACACATTTCAAACATAAAGCTAAGTCAAACAAATTGCTAGGTCGTGTCTGGAAGCTGTCGTACGCCGTTGTTTGACTGTCATATATTCAGCTACTTATCATTTTGTTAAGGTGAGTTCTCGTAGCCCCACTTTTTAAACTATTTTCCGTTGGGGGAAAATGATACTCAAATTCATTTCATTGCTTTTCATCTGTGCAAAACTTATATTTTATTTTGGACAATGCTATGTGCTTATGATTACGTGTATGAATGATATGTGAATTCTATGTCAATTGCTATGTGAATCTTATGAGATCAATTCATGCAAAGTTCTATGTGGACTTCTGCTCAACACTACATACATACAACTATTTGTCGACCTATGTTTAGCTCCAGCTGGTAGGCTTTAGGTGCGGAGGACTATAAACGCTCAGACCATTATGAATGGTTGGTATCATTGATATGCTATGAATCAAATTCAAACACTATGATAACATGGGTTTGCTATGTGGAAATCAAACACTATGATAGCATAGGATTGCTATGTTGGAAGTCTAAATCAAATGCATGCATTCTGTTTTCATATTACACAATTGTCCACTACTTAAAACATTGGCACAACAACTAGGTTTACTTCTAAACCTACGATCTCACCAACTTTATGTTGACATTTTCGAGTATCATTTTTAGGTGATGCATTTGCTTGTTGAGCTCAAGATAGTATGCCTTAGAGACCTATGCTATCCCGTGAGGGATCATCGTTGAAGGATTGCATTGAGACTTTGTTTTCATGTTCATGTTTTGAGATTATTCTAGACTCATTCCGTCCCCATGTTGGGACTTGGTTGTAATAAATTTGAAACTATGTGATGGGTTCATCGACTTTAATAACACAAGTTCATACTTGTTGTCGGAGATTGTCGTGACGCTTTGGTAATGCATTTTAGATTTCTCTATTTTGTATCATGTGTCATGACGATTCATCCTCCATCGCATCCCGTGTTTCCGCCATTGTCGAGGTATGACAGATTGGTATCAGAGCACTGGTTATAGAGAACTAGGTGGTTTGGCCTAGACTATAACCTAGGAACCTTCATATAGTTTGCATAATAGGATCTATGTGTGCCTATTACTTGCATTACGCGTACGTATCGTCTATCGTATTAGTTAGATCAATCACTAGGTTGTGTGGGCTAGATACTAAGTGCAACTAGGAAAGGACACATCTATAAATACGGTGGCCAATGTAATTATGAGTGCATCACAACCCACGCGGACTTAGTCATCCCGCTCACTCGAAACGATGATTGACACCTTAGGACCGTTATTCGAGTTATAGCATACTAGGACCATCATTCGAGCCATAGCAAATTAGGACCGTCGTTATGCGAAATTCCTCACCGACATAATGTTTACTTGTATCCACCCTCGTATAGATAATGGGTTCAACAATGACAACCCACAATGTTGGTCGACACACAGCTGCAACACGAGGTGGAGGGACAAGTGAACAGGATGGTCGAGAAGTTGAGAGGTCTAAAGATCAAGTAGGAAGTGGCCGAGGTAGCCAAGAAGGTGGTAGAGGTGGCCAAGGTAGTAGCCGATGTAGCTAAAGAGATGGTCGAGATGGCCAAGAAAGTGATCAGGGTAGTCAAGGAAGTAGTCGAGGCAACAGAGCGAATGGAGGTGGTGGTGGAGTCCCTGACTTTACTACTCTCATTGTTCAACAGTTTTAAAACCTACTACCTACTATTGTAGCACAAGTAGGAAACCACATTAACAACCAAAGGAACAATAAGAACCAAGACGACAACGTCGTCAATGACAATAACCAGGGTAATGTTAGGACTATGAACAACGGTCGAGGTGGTTGTTCATACAAGGAGTTCATGGCTTGTAACCTAAAGGATTATGATGGAAAGGGTGGTGTGATAGTCTACACTCGCTGGATTGAGAAAATGGAATCAGTCCAAGATATGAGTGGGTTATAGAGAGAATCAGATGGTTAAGTACTCGCCGGTTCTTTTATTGGTCAGGCACTAACCTGTGGAACTCCCAGGTTCAGGAATAGAGGTCGTGGACCAGCAGCAGTTGGCATGACC
The DNA here is from genome assembly GCA_026074375.1 of Tanacetum coccineum. NCBI lineage: Eukaryota > Viridiplantae > Streptophyta > Magnoliopsida > Asterales > Asteraceae > Tanacetum > Tanacetum coccineum. The sequence continues at coordinate 357 of BQNB010036840.1, read as the reverse complement.
TAGGAAGTCTTTAAGACTTTGATAAGAGAGGAGTTATGTCCAAACAATGAGATGCAAAAGCTGGAAACTAAGTTTTGGTGTCACGCCATGGTCAAAGCTGGCTATGCTGTGTACATTGATCGATTCCATGAGCTTGATAGGCTAGACCCTTATTTGGTTACCCCTGAGTACAAGAGAATTGACAAGTACATCTATGGCCTTGCTCTACAGATCCGTGTGATGGTGGCAGCAACAGAGCCAACAACAATTCAGAGTGATGTAGTAAAAGCTAGAATGCTAACCGATAAGGCAATTAGGAATGGAGCGTTGAAGAAGGTTACTGAGAAGAGAAGGAATAATGGAGAGCCAAGTAGGGAT
>BQNB010036839.1:28991-41802 GCA_026074375.1 Tanacetum coccineum | reverse complement strand
CGTATACATCTATCAATGCATGACTGGTCTTTAAGAAACTCCTCTCGAGAATTAAAGGTACTCGGGGGTCTGGCTCAAAATCGACAATCACAAAATCTGCTGGAAATTAGAACTTTTCTACCGTTACATAGACGTCTTCAGCGATACCGATCGGTTCAGAGATCGAACGGTCCGCTAGTTCTAGCGTCATGCAAGTCGGGGTTAGTTCGGGAAGTGAGAGATTTTTCTATACGGAATATGGCATAAGATTAATGCTTGCGCCAAGATCGGCCAAGGCGTTGCATGTATTAATCCCGGAGAATTCACATGGAATAAGAAATCGGCCAGGGTCTCCAAGTTTTTTTGGTAACTTGTTTAGGATGATCGCTGAGCAATTCTCGTTCAATGGAGTTCTAGCCATTTCACTCAACTTTTCTTTGTTTCCGATTAAGGTTTTTAGAGTCGAGGCGAATTTTGGCATAAGCATCAAGGCATCCGTAAAGCTAATTTCGAAACTCAAATCTCTAAAGATTTCGTAGAATTTCTCAATTTGGTCGTTAGCTTTTTCACGACGTCTTTCATCATTTCTTCTTGAAGGAAATGGAATTGATGCTTTTTGGTTAGGCATTGAAGCACTAACTGGAGCATTTACGGGCTCAGAGATTGATTCATGATGGACAACAGGGACAACCGGAGGTTGGACGTCTTCTGCTTTCGTTATTAGGTAGGAGGCATCGTGTCTTTTGACCTCAGGTCTCACGTTCCATTTCTTTAGGGAGAGGAAGTAATAGGAATCGTGGGTCCTTTGTAAGGCAACACCACTTCGAGTGGTAATACCTTTCAAGTCCTCCTTACTTGGGAGAGTTCTCGTACCCGAAGATGAAGCAGTATTGGCATTCACAAATTTGGAGAGCATGTCTGTTAAATTGGCTATTTGATTTTGTAAACCTTGGCCCTGATTTTGCATATTTCTCAATAAAAACATCATTAGCTTGACATAATTCTTAAAACCGGTTTTTGAGAAACACCTTGCACTTGAGGAGCAGGAGCTTGATAAGGTTGAGCTTGGTAAACTGGTGGTTGACTAGTTGGAGGTTGATACACTTGTCCTTGGTAGAAGTTATTTCCACGGTTTTGATTGGAATTGGTTCCTCGATTTTGGTTGAAATTATTTCCTTGATTCTGATTAAAACGGTTTTGATTGTTTTGAATCGGAGGAAAACCAGGAGGTCGGATTTGGTTTGCAACCATCGGAGGTCTAAAATTTGTATTGCCTTGATTAAAATTGGCTGCAGCAGCTTGTGAAACGTACTCTTGAATGTTGTCCTGATAAATGTTACCATTGGTGGCTGGACAATTTCTATACGAATGAGCACCTCCACAAGTTACACAACTCTGCTCAACCGCTTTTACGGGTGCGGGAGCTTGGGCTTTTTGCTTTTCGACAAGCATAGTCTTCATCATGTTCTTAAGTTCAGAAACTTCGGTTGTAAGAGCAGCAACATCTGGTGAAATTCCGGGAGTAGATGAATTCGAACTCACTTTGGCAACGACTGCCTTGTTTCGTGAATTACGAACCTTGGATTTACTCTCGATAATTCTCAAGCATTCACGAGGCATCTTATCCAAAAAGTTTCCACCCGCAGCAGAATTCAATGAATCTTGATCATTAGCATTCAACGCATTGTAAAACGTATCTAGCTGATGTAATTCAGAAAATCCGTGATGCGATCATGCTTCGAAGAAGGTCATTAATGATCCCAAGCCTCGTAAAATGATTCGTCAAAATTCGCGTGTTGAAATCTCGGGATTTTCATTTCAAAGATTTGTCGGTTTGAAGGAGGAAGATTGATTATGAACCATTTTGAAACAAGATCTCACTCGTCCAAAATTGCAACGAGGTGGTTCTTTTTCTAGCAAAATCCCGGCTGACCCTCCAAGAGGAAAAACAGAAATAGCATAAGCTTAATGACGTGCTCGGGACTCGGGTATCTCATCGTTGAGGTAATCTTATTGAAGTTAACGGATGTGAGCATTGTGGGATCCTCAGATCACTGTCCGAATAAATGTTTGTTTTGAACAAGTTTGATCAAAAACCATGCTTCAACTCAAAATTAACATTGATTTCAGGAATTACAATTGCATCCTCGTACCCCTCGGTGGGTGCTTGGAGCAATTGAGCCATAGTCCGGGTATCATCCATCGGAACTAGGGGAGGAGCTGGATTTTCAATCGGTTCTTCGAGATTAAAAGGTTCAACAAAAGCCGGTGGGGCTTGTTGTTGTTGATGGTGAAGATTACGAGATTGGGAACGAGTGCGCACGCACTAAAAAAAAGAAGAAAATTTACACTATTTTTTTTTGTTCTTTTTGGTTTATCAAAGTAAATTCACATTTATTTTAATACGGGACAACCGACAATATAGACAACTTAAACCTAATAATCGACAAGCTTCTCGGTAACTCTTTGAAAAGAAAAACGCACAAAGGAGCGGAGGAATAGGAAAGCGCGAAGCTATTAAAAACCTTTTTCCTTTAGGGTCGTAGTTCCAAGGAACAACCCGCCTTATACCCCTCTTTGAGTTTGTTTATCTTTTAAAAGGTGAACCGTACCTCGCAAGTGACACAAAAGGTAAGTTTTTGATTCTTTGGTTCGGGAACTTATTAATGGTAATGCTTCAATTGAAAGCATTATATTGATGTGATTTTTATTTGTTTTTATAGGATCAATGTTTTTTATTGTTGATTTTTTTTTGTTTTACTAATTATACTAATAAAAGAAAGTGAAAAAAATATTTTTGTATTTTTGTATTTTTCATAATAAGAGAGAAAAATATTACAAACGGAAAAAAACAATAACTTCCACGTGGAAGGGTCTTCAAGTCACTAAATCGTAACCGTACGATATTGTCGCAAATCACTCTTCCTCGCAGAGGCGCCAAAATGACAATTACCTTTTTAAGGGTAATTATGTCAAATAGTATAGTAAAATATCAAATATATAAAACCCCCGCGAGTCAACCTAGTCAACCCTTTAGGAAAAAGGTCAACAACTTCACGGGTATGATATAACTTATTCATGGGCATGCGCTCCCGGGTCGTCTCCCAACGAGGAGTGGAAATTGACGGTTACGTTATTGGGTTTGGACTTTTTGGATGCTTGAATGCAGATGGATTTTGGTTTGAACCTAAAAATGTATATATTAAAAAACTACTATAATAAGCTAAAAGAATACTAAAAAAGGGCATGCTCGCTAAATAACAATAAACGGACAATGACAATAAATTAAATAACAAATAAACTAAACAACAACCACGTGCAAATAATAAACGAGCCATACCACAAGTCCTAAGATCAACTTAGGGCTAATTAATAACAATAAACTAACATAACAATTAAGCATAAACGAATAAATGCACAAATTAAAATACTAACTAAGCATGGCAACTAAACGGACAATAATAATAGACATGTTAAAATAAAACTACAACTAATAAAATGGAAAATACTTCATTAATCATGGCAACTAAAACTAATAAGCAACAATAATGATATCTAGTCTAAGAAAAGGCAATACGCATAAACATAATCGCTAAACATTATAACTAAGCTACGAGCGACAAATGAAACAACGATAATAATAAACTAAACTAAACATGGCAACTAAAATAACAATAATAGGCATAACGGTAAAAGACATAATAAGCAAATTTAAACTATAACTAATTAGAATTGAAAAGAGATAAGAAGTAGAACCCGAAAGCCGAAACCAAATCGATTATAACCACCCGATCTAATAAACTAGTACACTAGCTTAATAGACCCTTAACCTCCTCGCCTATGTGTTGAACCAATTTCGTCATCATAAAACAAACGAGGGGTTAAGACGAATATCAAAAACTTATTAAAACTTTTAATAACTTTTTAAAACTAGGCTACACCGAATATTGATAAAACTGATTTATGTAAAACTTGAAATCTGATTTCATGCAAAGTACTTAACCTTATTTTAGATCGAAAATTAAAAACGCAAGTTATCAAAAGTGTGATTTGCACCACTGTTTTAAAGCATAATGGGGGCCTTATAAAACACAACAAACAAAAAAAAAAAAAAAAAACACCCCCCCCACACACAAGAAAAATCCCAAATTTTCATCAACAGTTTCATAAAACTTCACTACTATTCCAAATGTTAAAACATAAAAAATAAATAACGATTGTAACTCTAAGTCATGACAAGTAAAAACTTAAGTAATAAGCTATAAGATAAGATAGACCAAGAGTAAAAGCTTATGCGATGTTATCTAAAAGCCTAGATTCGAATGAGCTTTGTGTAACTATGTAAAAACAAAGGGTATGATTTTTTTAAGAGACAAAGTTACCACTAAATAACTCTCGAACTAAAAGGAGACAAGGCTTATTTTATCAATAAGTCGAGCTTATAAGCTCAAGCACCCTTTTTTTTCTTGCGTTCGTCATCGAGCTTGAAGAACATATAAGCCAACACAAACTTACATGGAAATAAGCTAAACCATTAAAACCGAAAAGCTACTCTTCTTTATGTAACTAGAACACAAGCTCTCGATACATGAGAAGTGTCACAAGCTTATAAATAAGCTGAGTTCTTAGGACTCATTGCACCCTATTAAAAGATCTAATAAGATCAGAAAACTCAGAATAAGCAAACCAAATAAGCACTTGAAGATTTTGAAAAGAAAAGAAGATTTTTAAGCGAAAATAATAAGCTAAAAGGAGATCCAATACTTTCAAAACACTTTCATTAAATAGCTAAAGAGTTTCTTACAATAAGCTCAAATAAGCTAAAAAAATTACAAATAAGCTAAATATATTTTGAGAGAAAACTAAACTAAAACTACTACTAAAAAAAATAACTATATTAAAACAAAACTAGCTCTCTAAAATGAGGGGGAGTTGGAAACATTTATAGCCAAAAGTGGGGTCACTTTGCCAACTATCAAGTAACACCGACTTTAATATGAAGCCAATCATCAGTCTTGAATTCTCGTACCCCGGATGCCAGCTTCAAAATATTGATCATCCGTTTGAGCATGCCTACACACGTGGCACTCCTTTGCTGCTTACTATGTACGCTTATTTTTCGGATGTTGGATCAAAAATTCAAGAGAATGGATTTGAGATAGTTTGCATGCACATTGCTATCATACCACTCGCCTATTCATAACATTTAATATACCAAAATGTAGTGTTTTAATCATTTTAGGGAAATAACACCAACCGTTTTTAAAAGATTTAGTCATCTATAAGTGTATTATACCTTCAAATACTTGTATAAATGTTATAATGGTAGCATTTCACAAAAATATGTGATACTCCACCCTTAAACGTGAAAAAACTCATCTAAAATGATTGATTCGTAAAAATCTATATATATAATATATAAGCAAACAATCAACCAAATACCTTTAGCCAAGGTTTGGTCAAAAGTTCACAAAATAAAATATATACGTAACCGGAAGTATGATTCCCGGGTCGTTATGTCTCAACGAGGCTTGAATGGAAAATCGAATGACGGATTGATGATATATGCTTGAATGAGAAAGAGTTTGGATTTTGTTTTTCTAATTAAAATGCAAAAACGATTAAGAAAACCTAAAAACGAGAGCTAGAACAAATTTTAAACTAAAACGTAGACGAAAATGTGAAAACGCGAGGGGTAAAAACCTAAATTTTGCAAATTACACCCTAGACTAAAATTTTCTTTTCAAATGTGTTCTAAATGACAAATAATGAAGTTTAAAAAAAACTAGAACGAAAACGGAGGTCGTTTGACCCAAAAACGAGTCAAAACAAAAACCGGGATCAAAACCCGTTCTTTAAAAATAATTTTTTTGAAAAATTAATCCTACAGAAGTTTTTATATTTTTCCTGCAAAATATATGAAAAAAAGAAAATTTAAAAAAAAAGTTTATATTTTTCTGATTAATATTTTTTTTATGATTTTTTGAAGTTTAAAAAGAAAATAAATTATAAAAAATATTAAAACTATTTGGAAAAATCTGAAAATTTTACAGAAAATCAAAAATACTTAAATAATCCTAGGAAAAATGGAATAAGCTTGACCAGCTTATTCAATAAGCCAGGATAAGCCAAAACAGCTTATAGGGCTTAATGGGCTAAAAGCCTTTATTAATTAGATGTTGCAAGAAACAAATAGAAAAGTCCCAAGGGCGTGCTGGTAAGTGTCGTGTGTTAAGGGGGTTGAGAGTGGTAGAGGTCAGGGGTTCGAGCCTTAGCCCACCCCTGACTTCCTACTTTCCCATTTTATTGTTTATTTTTTTCAAATTTTTCTTTACAAACTTGTTAAGCACCTATTAATAAGCATTTTATTTAACTACGACTTTTTGTAAAAGCTTATAAATAAGCTGGAAAATGAGCTTAAAAGTGACAGATGGCTTTTTTTTAAGCTAAGACTTAGACTAATTCAACTAAATAAGCTCAAATAAGCTTCAAACTAACAAAGTAAGCTACAAATGGCTTAAGGCCAACCTAATAAGCAATCATGCAGAAAATTAAATAAGGAAAAAGAGCTGAAAAAGATCAATTAGCAAATAAGCAAATCTGAATACACAAATGGTCAAAACAGGCAAAGGAGGGCACTTTGGGCTTAAAAATAAGCCCAAAGATGGAAACTTAGGCACTTATAAGCTACAAAATGGAAGAGAGGACATAAAATGCTCTAAGAAAAAGCAACTTAAAATTATTTTGAACAATTAATAAGCAATGAGAAAGCTTATAAAAAAACTTATGACAGCAGGGTTGGTATGCAAAAAGGGACACAAAGGCTTTTCTTTTCTTGGCTTTTTTAAACACAATAAGCTACTCAAGTGAACAAATAAGCAACCACAGGCTAATAAGCACACCTAATAAGCATTTAACAACAAAAAGTAACAGTTAAAAAGCAACAAATAAGCCAAAAATGGGCTTTTTGAGCTTCTCAGCACCAGGGGACAATTTTAAACAAAACAGCCTAATGAAGCATCTTTTGGCTTATTTTTAAGCAAGCAAACAAACACCTATGGGAAAATGATTTGCATATTCTTAAACTATAACTTCTAATCTACAAGAATCATCAATCTATTTGGATTTTGAAACCAAGGATAAGCTAGGAGACTGAAATGAAAAAAAAAACTTATTTTTACTTAGGACATTTAGAAAATTTGAAGACAGAACTAAGGTAAAACTTAAACTACACATGCAGAGATAACAGACTCAACTCTAGTGCATTATTACACTCCTAATGTACATAAAAAAATGGACATATAGTTACCTTAAGCCAATTATAAGAAATAAGCAAATCTAGACAGCTAGATTTTCACAGACTTAAACCATAGATAACAAATTCTTAACTAATGAGATTTAAACCATAAAAACTTATAAACACTAATTAATAGACCTTAATTTAGCTAGGTGAAATAGACTTAATGACCCAAATCAAGAATTTACCCAATTCGACCCATTTTAACCATTATCCCAAACACCCCTTAATGAACTGAAAATCTAAATTAAGCTATTAAAACTGAGATTTAAAGCTTGGACTTAACTCACCAGATACTGTATAGCTTATACAAGGCTTAATTAACAATTTTCACTTATCAAATAAGCTGTTACAATAAGCTTAAAGTTATGCTATATTTTTTTGATTTTTCAACTGTTTGACATGAAATAACTATCAACTAAGATTTAAGTTATCAACAAGCTTCACACAACAATAAATAAGCAGTATTAAGTTAATGTAAACACTAATAAGCAGAAATAAGCATTAAATAAGCATTGCTACAGTACTTTTAAGTAAAATGCAGAAAATTAAAGATGAAAACTTACAAAAGTCCAAGTAAAGGGAACCTAAAAACTAGCCTAATTAACCCCTAAGTCCAATGTATTCTCTGAATCAATAACAAAACCAATGCCATTCCATTTCTGACCCATTTTCATACCTTGCTTCCTTTTTCTTCTTCTTTCATATAAGCTCATAAAACTTAAATTTATGTTTGAACATAGAAATGCTTAAATAAAAACACAAGAAATTGAATTAAAATTGACTTTTCATTAAAACTTGGAAATTTACTAAAAACTTGAAAGAACAGTTACACTAAGTGGTAAATAAACTGAAAACATAAAAATTAAAAGTTGAATTCTACATTAAGCTACACAAGGCCCTATTTATACTAAAAATAATAAATCTTGATCTTTGGTCCTCTTTCTTCTTCTCTCTTGCTGTGCTTTCTTGTAGAGACAGAATTGGGGTTGTGTTTGTTTTGTGAGTGTTATCAAGGAGTCAATCCTAGCCATTAATCAAAGTCTTAAATCATCTTAGCCATCGAAAATTTAAATTATTGGGGAAAGGGGGATTGCCAACATGTAAAGGCTGTTTAGGGTTTTGGGAAAAGGTTAGTGGAGGTAAAGGGTGGAGTTTATCCAGGGTAATTGGGGTGAAGGTAAACTCGTGAGTTGGAAATGGAGGGAAAGAATCAAGGCGGGAAAATTGGTTTTGAGGATAACATGTGAAACTTTTGGTTTTAACAGCTTTGGCCCTCTAATTTTATAACCTTATTTGCAAGAATCGTCCTTGTGTTTCAAACAAGTTTGAGGGGTTGACAAACTCGGCCCCTCAACCTATACAAACTTATTGCAATATTAGTCCCTGGTTAATACAACTTTGAAGCTTTGGCAGAAATGCCCCCTCAATGTTGTATTTTCAATATAATGCAAATTCAGCCCTTGTCCTCTTTCTCTTTGTAATGTAACTTTGAGAATTGGAAAGTTTTAGTCCCTCAAGTTATATTTTCTTGACTTTAAGCATCTCAGGGTTGATCTTGACTTTGACTGAGTTGTCTTTGACTTCAATTTGGCTTTGTTCTTTCACACTTTTCCATTCCGTGCTCAGTTTTGTCATTTTTGGCTTTGTTTTTTTTCCTTTTCTTGAATATCCATTTCTTGCACAATACAAATGCAAAACAAACATATATTTGGCAGTTTTTGTCTGTTTTTTGTCATTAAGGCTTGTTTCATTGGATATAAAATATGTTTAATTAAGCACATATTAGGACTCTATAAAAATAGCTAGGGTTGTAGATAAATTTTTAAGGTATATGTGGCGAGTTGGATGGGTCAATATCTCCCCCGGATGAGTGAGATATCACCGTTTTACTAAAACTAGTCAAATCTGGTATACTATTGGGAAAACGAGTATAAATCCATATTTTTGTATTAACTTTTCACAATGGAATTATGGTACCTGTAGATGACTCTTAGAACTATCACCTCCAATTGGGCTTGCATCGATGGCATCAATAGATTTTAAATTACGCTCATTTCCGTAAGCTACAAAAATTTGTCATAATTTCTTAGGGAATGCTTTTGATTAGCAGCTTGTTTGGTATGTTTTAAGATATTTTGGTCTATGAAGACCTGGGGAATTGAACTAGGAGGTAGATAAACATCTTGGGTACATGTAGGAATTTGTATGGAGTCATATCGATGCCCGACGAATGAGTTATCGCCAAAAACGACAAAACTAGTCGAAAATTGAGATCAGAATTTGAATGAGTAATAAGTCCTGAAATTTATATAGCAACACCTAGATATGTAAAACTGTAGGTTTTAATTATTGAACAAACTTAAATTTGAATGATTTTTTCGGCCTTTACGGACACACGGTTTAGGAGATACGTTAAAAATGATGAAGAGGTAAGATCTAGAAAATAATCAAGAAGTTAAGGGTTTTGTTGGGTTGAGGGTATTTATGCCTCAAAATTTTTCCCTATCTCGGTATAACTTGATTTTTGAAGTTTAGCGGTTCCTGTTAGAGAATCTTTTGCATATGTGACTTCTTTGTTTACCCTTATCCTTGTTTTGGTATTCCTTATACTTGCTATGATCCATAGCTTAAAACCGCCATGATGATGTTTTATAAATTGATGATTTTGACCCATGAACCATTTTAAACATCTACCAAAAGTTGAATGGATGTCACTCTGTAAATTATGTCAATTTTAATCGAGCCAATCAAATTTTTACGCAGGACCTGACAAAAATTTTATACTTCAATAGTGATTTTGATATTCAAAATATGTGTAGACAAATTTGTTTCCCCCATGTCAAATGACTTTACTTTTCTTTTCTTTTCTACTTGGGCAACTTTTGCAAGTATAGTGCGTGACAATAAATTTTGATGAGGATGGACATGTCGTCGTTTGGTCTTCAATTATACATAGCCTGATCACCTATGCATAATTCAGGAAGAACCACGTTATGTCAGAAAATCGTCACCCCAAAATTTTTGAATTGAATCTACCTTTAAGCGGGACTTTTAAAAAAAGAGAATGTTTTATACCCTCACCATGGATCATCATGCAAGAAATCCTTCCCGACTCAAACACTTGAGAAGAACCTCATGTCGATTGTCGCAATTCAAATTCCTTTCATTCCTTCCTTTTGTTGTCCTCGAACTCGTACGCCGTTAGTGTCAACTTAGATTATCGCCTTGACCTAACCACAGGGAGCACTTGCTGATGAGACCGATCAAGATAAGTAGGCTTAGAAGGAACTATAGGATCTAGGTCACCTAAAAGGTAGACCGGTTGCTTGTTATAGCGAGACTTAATATTCAATGGGCTTTGGTGAAGAAATGCCAAGAAACTTGATACCAAAACTGAGAAGGGGCCTTCTTAGAGTTAGGATACTACCAAAGCGAATGAATGTCTGACTTAGTTAGCTCCGAGGTTGAAGTGCAGGATGGATAAGACTTCTCCTACATCAAATTTGTGTTGCTTCTTGTAGTAACAACTGATGGCCGTGAAGAAGACTTTTTTCCCCAAAATGGAAGATTGTAATGTCATTGTCATAAGATGAGGATTATGACAGGATTCGCCTAGACTTAACTTGTCGATTCATCCGGGATCTGATACGACGTATCAGGGATTGAAATGATTTTGTTAAGAAGTCGAATGTAAAGGTTGAAGTTGCCATCTAGGTTGGTGCGTGTAGCGATACTACGACGTCCGCCTCGCTTTTAAATTTGTTATATTCATCGGCAAAATCACCGCCGTATGTTTATGTGAAAATTTTATGAGCTTATTTGCCTAAATGTCGTTGTCTTATCATGTGAAGTTTGGATCGGCTTGGGTACGCCTACCCTATGTGAATGAAATTTGGATCGGCTTAGGTACGCCTACCCTATGTGAATGAAATTTGGATCGGCTTGGGTACGCCTACCCACATGTCGTGATCATATTTTCTAAGGCTTCTTTGTAAGCGAGCGTGGTTTATTTGCTAAGGCTTCTTTATAAGCAAGCATGGTATATTTGCTAAGGCTTGAGTATAGGCGAGCATGAATTATCAATATATTAATGTAAAATGATAGCTATGTGTATGTGGGCATATGTGCGTATAGTGTTATGGTACGTTTCGACAGATTCGTTCATTTCGATATATGGAGAGCGATGTTGCGGTCTTTGGAATATTTACGCGGCTTTATTATGTTCTCTTTTGATTAAGAGCGGTTGAGCGTAGTATGTTAAGTTTATTGGTAGCTTTACCATTTGTTTTTGTGTTGATCTTTCGCCTCGAAGTTAGTGAGTGTAACGTCGCGTATCCGTCGCGTGAGAACACATGAGTCCGTTCGAGAATAAGGGTCTATCTCTATATGAGTGAGTTTAGGACGAATAAGTTGAATTGAGCACCGGGACGGCGCTCCCTTAAGGTGAGTAGAATGTAACAACCCGAGTTTTTGGCAGACGTTCATCTCTAGCCGCGATTTATTTTCTATGTTGGATTTGGAACAATCACCTTTCATTTTGAGCGATTTGATAAAAATCATCGTTTTTGGCTATGTCTCAAGCCGTTCTTAGGATTTTATCCATTTAAGCAATTTGGATATTTTTAATATATCATACTTATGCTTCGGAAGCTAATTATTTTATTTTTAGTATTTTATGATCTTTTCTCGCGTTTTAGCCGAAACCGAGTCAAAACTTTATTTTTACACGATCTAACATTTTTATTAAAAGTTTTAACCAAATTATATTTGGCGAAAGAAAAATATTCACGGAAACATAATCCCGAGCCATAGTGGCCGGTTATAAGTTAAGATAAAACATCCACGTGTCAAATATTAAATTTTGAAAAGAGGGAAGGGCTAAATGTGATAATTGTCTAAAGAACTCTCACTATTTAAAAGCAAACACACACACACTTATTCATTTTACCAAAAAAATTTCACAGACTCCCTCTCTCCCCCCCTCCCTTTATTTACCGTCGACAAGCCACCACCACACCAAAAAACCATCACCGACTTACATGCAAAACGATCCGATCATAAAATCTTCATCCCTACACTAATCTAAACATATCCCCACAAGAAAAATCGACATGAATCAAGTATTTTTCAAGATTTCGAGTAGAGCTAGTTCTTGGGTTTTTGACTAAAAATCAATTTGGGGAAGGATAGATCTAAGCATATTGGAGTATTTAGGTTGTTAAAAAGTTACGAAAATGTTGTTTGGGTTTTGGCAAAGAACAAAAAAAAGGAAGGGTGTGTTTTCATTTTTGATCTCGCTTTCTTGGCTTGTTGTAAGTATTTTTTAGACTACTTTTAATTTTGTTTTTGTATGATTATGTATTTTTGGAGTTGCATGTTATGGATCCACACATGCATGAGTTAGATTTAGCGATTGGTGAAGTTTGGATGATTGAGGTTGATTTAGATGACGTAGATAGGTTAGCTAAGAGTATTATTGATGTTGTTGTGAAGTGAAAATGGCGATTTAGTGGGTTTTTAAATAGGCAAATT
>BQNB010036839.1:0-28381 GCA_026074375.1 Tanacetum coccineum | reverse complement strand
AATTACCAACGTACTCCATATACGGATTTGCTTGGGCATTTAAGGTAAGTACTTGTTAAGTACCTTAAATTTGTTTAGATGTCTCATCTATTTGTCTAATTAACAACATTTATAGGTTTGGATATTGGAATCATTCCCCAACAGTTATCACTGGTGGTCTAAAGAATCAGAATTGATACCAAGGTGTTTTGCGTGTACTAGGAGAAAAGGTTTTGAAAAATGAAATTACCCTCAACTGTTTGGGCCGATAATAACCATTAGCATACCATAACAAATTCAAATTATGATATATTTTTTAATTTTGATGTATGTGTTCTAATTTCGACCATGTTATGATTTTATTATAGGATTCAAATCCAATTACTCAAATTTGACCTGATTTGAAAGAGAGAGATGAGAATTAGTGTAGAAAAACATATGACTATGTTGCGTGTAAGGAAAGATCTGAACAAGTGGTTGACCGAAACGGGTTCACTCGTGATGATGAACCTAAAGCTAAACAAGATGGAAGTGGTGCCTCAGATAGAGCGAGTGCAGGAGCTAAAGTTGAAGAAACAAAATCAACTAGAGAGGATGCGCTCGAAGAAGAGCTTGATTTGTTGAAAAGTAGATACGTCGAACTAGAGTCATATTACAAAAATCTTGAAGCGTCTGTTGAAATAGCTCAAAAGAATTCGCCCGGGTTGTCTTTGCCAACTCCTAATGCAAAGGTTTATTTGAATTACCACAAATAGTATCCTTTGTATATTTGTAAACAATAATTTAATAACCGCATTCATGCATTTAGGCCACGAGTGTTTGTGATGATATTGATGAAGCTGATGCCGCAGCTGATGATAATGCAAAGGTTTATTTAGCTTGATACAAATTTGTATGATTTGTATTACTATATTAAGTAATAACTGAATTTATTTTATTTAGGCCACGAGTGTTCATGAGTTTGTGTACCTGATGCCGCAGCCGATGATAATGCAAAGGTTTGTTTAGCTTGACATAATTTTGTAGGATTCGTATTATTAAACAATAACCGCATTCATTCATTTAGGCCACGAGAGTTTGTGATGATATTGATGAAGCTGATGCCGCAACCGATGATAATGTAAAGGTTTGTTTAGCTTGACACAAATTTGTATGATTTGTATTAATATATTAAACAATAACCGCATTCATTTTATTTAGGCCACAAGTGTTCATGATGATGTTGGTGTACCTGATGCCGCAACCGATGATAATGCAAAGGTTTGTTTAGCTTGACATAATTTTGTAGGATTCGTATTATTAAACAATAACCGCATTCATTCATTTAGGCCACGAGTGTTTGTGATGATATTGATGAAGCTGATGCCGCAACCGATGATAATGCAAAGGTTTGTTTAGCTTGACATAATTTTGTAGGATTCGTATTATTAAACAATAACCGCATTCATTCATTTAGGCCACGAGTGTTTGTGCTGATATTAATGAAGTTGATGCCACAGCCGATGATAATGCAAAGGTTTGTTTAGCTTGACACAAATTTGTATGATTTGTATTACAATATAAAATAATAACCGCATTTATTTTATTTAGGCCACGAGTGTTCATGATGATGTTGGTGTACCTGATGCCGCAGCCGATGATAATGCAAAGGTTTTTTTAGCTTGACACACATTTGTATGATTCGTATTATTAAACAATAACCGCATTTATTCATTTAGGCCATGAATGTTTGTGATGATATTGATCAAGCTGATACCGCAACCTATGATAATGCAAAGGTTTGTATAAATTATAAAATGAATCTTCATTTTGTTATACATGAGACACCTTTTGTTTATATAAGTATCTAATGATAGATACACTTAACAATACATCCCACCTTAGGTGCCTATTTTAGATGTTTACAACATGCCAATTAATAACAAAAACGTGTTAATGAAGGATGCACATGAAATTAACAATCATACAGACCCTCCTATACTTAGGTTCCAAATAATGTTATAGGGCGGTTTAGAGAAAAAAGGAGATGGTTTAGATGAAGCAAAAGCTAATCAGGTAATTCTTTCTTATGAATTGGTGTTGTATTTGTAGATTGATTATTCTTGTAAACGTACTCCTACCTTTTAACATATAAACGTCTGATACATACACGTTTTTAGAAGGATACCGAACTAGAAGTAACTGTTGTCAAAAAACCCAAAAAGAAGAGGATGGGCAACAACAAAGAGAATTACCTACGTCCACTTGAATGCGTTCAAAGAGACACATTCAGGAGGTGGTGTCGGCGGCTGATAATGGAGAAGCTGTGAAAGAAACCCAACTCCCAGATTTGGATGAGGTATATGTCTTTTAATTTATAATATGTTTAGTAGTTTTCAGTTTGTTGACACTATTAATGGATTGTTTAGGATGTTTTCCAACCACATGCGTCAAAAATAATGAAGAATGAGACTCTGTTATCAGACTAGCCGCCTGTTATTGGAAATTATTTGAAGGAAATCCACATTACGCGTTAGGAAGAGGTATATGTTTTATATTTTATAACATGTTAATTTGTTTTCAGTTCATTTACATCATCTAATTCTTTTCTAGAATCTTACAAGAGATTCCAACGCGCCAAAGACAAGAATACACGTCCTCAAAGAAGTTTTGAATTATTTAAATCAAGCAAAGAAACCACGTCATTGGTTTCCTTGGGGGAATGGCTTGAACGTCAATGAAAAGTTTTGGCAAAGTTTAGTGGCTAGAGATGCTACTAGCAGAGGTTTCCTAACTTTATCGGTAATTAACTACTTACTTAAATATTTCAGGATTGCTAATCACAACCTTTGTTAAAAAGGTTTGCGAGTGCATCATTTTCCTAGGTTTCGTTAATCATAAATTTCATTCTAAACCACCAAGGTAATAGATAAAGGAATATAATAACCACGCTAAACATGTCTTATAGTAATTGGTACATGTATGTTAATCATGTGGGTAGTTAGTATAACCTCGGCAGAACATGTATAATACTTTAAATAACGCTACTTTCTGTTGTATCAGGTAGTCGAGCTATGGTTCCAGTTGATGTGGCATTTCGGACCAAAGCATGCCGACTGGGCTATTTTCTCTCCATATTATTGAAATCTTCCAACAACATATGACCTCGGGGACTGGATATTCAAGGACATCACGTACCCCGTAGGGTGGGCTAACATAGAAACGGTGCGTATTCAAAACAAAGCTATTATTGTTCACTTACTTTTTGCACGTCATGATTATTTTAAGTTTTTGACTTCCTACGTTATTGGTGGTTTTTGGTAACATATATTTTTCGTTTAATGTAGGTTTATATTCCTATAAACATACCGGGTATCCAATGGTTCCTTGTCGTGTTTAAAATTAGGAAGGGTGTCGTCACCTTTTATGATACACTCAGCGATAAAAAACCTTAGGACAGGAAGACCATCCTTGGTGGATCAAATTTCGGCAACTGATGAGCAAACAACTACGGAAGGGCATGTCAAAGCATGGTGTCTTCAAGCAAAAGAACATACATCCCAAGGGGTATACAATCACCTTCACTTCTCCACTGTATGTACCAAAACATAGTGGTGTATACGACGATTGTGGTGTCTAGGTATGCATTATGCTCTACAGGCTTACTTACGGTTTAAGCATGGATTTTCCTTTTCCAATTCACACAACTTTGGCCTATAGAGAACACATGACAAGTTATTTTTGGAAATACAAGATCCCGTGTTGATGGATGGTGGTCGTGGTTTTGTCCTACATAGAATACATGTGTAGTTTGAACATTTCTTGTATGCTGTTAGGGAACATAAAACTTGTTTATTTTTTTATGTCCAGTAGTTATTAGATTATGACTGTCGTTAATTTCTTATATGATGTTAGGAACATTAAACTTTTTTATTTTTAGGTCATTCTTTTCGGGTCAGCATGTTCGTTGTTTCCATGCTTCTTGTTAGATTCAGGTATGGGGCAATCCGGTATGGACTGGCGTATCTGATGTACTCCTACCGAACCCTGTGTTGAAGCATGTTGTACCTTGTAGATTTAGTTGTTTTCTTAAGGTTTATTAGTGTGTCGGGTCAACATGTTTGTTGTTTCTATGATTCGGCTTGGATTCAGGCATGGGTACCAGAACCTGTGTTGAAGCATGATGTGCCTTTTATTTGTGAATTGTAGGTACCAACTACCAAGTATGCCAATATGGTTTATGTTGGTTATGACTTGCGACATACCCAAGTTGACTTGTAACATACAAACTGATCAAAACAAAGTACTTTTCATTCAAAATTATACCATACCTCTAGGTGGTGGGGAACTCACATACCTAAGGATACCATTGGTTTTAAAGATGGGTTTATGTTTCTATTTCTGTTAGTTCTTTATGAACTGGATTGTAGTTGGTTTATGTGTATGTTGTACTGGTTTATTGCTGTAAGTGAATTGTTAACATGAAGATGGGTTTTATGGGTGATCGATAAAATTGGTTCATGTTTGTGTTTTATGTGTTTTAGAACATGAACATGGACGGAACAAGGACCAAATATGATCAGGTGCACAAATTTTTTTGAATCGTAATACTAGAAACACATTACGATGGACCGGGTGCATTTAAGATGACTTTAGGAAAAATCAATGTTTTTTACAAAAATTAAAAGTGCATCTAATAAAATCATTGGGTTCTTGTGACACCAACCCCCTGGTTCGCTCCTTGTACATGAATGAATGTATGTTGGTCTATGATGTTGTGTTAATCCTAAGTTACCATACACAACACATACACACACACACACATACACGCACACGCACATGCACACATACACACACACACACACACACACACACACACACACACACTCTTTTATCCTCGCAACCACCCAAAAAAGATAAAAGGTAGTGGTTATCTTACCACTCCCTTTAGCCTTAATGTGATGATATGACTGCAATGCTAATAAGTCGAGAAATTAAATTTATTGATGGTTAAACACATCCAAGTTATTCTCCGCAAAGTTTAAGATCTGCACTGAATCTCGGAAAGGCAGAGTGCTTAAATTGTATGTTCTTGGCTGAAAAGATAAAGACACTAGAGACGAAGATAAAGATACTAGATGCAATACTAGAGATGGAACGGCATCCCGAGAAGGCGAGAACCACACACGTGAGTCATCTTCAATACTTCACGAGTTTATAATGACATTGGAAAACTTGGGTTGGAGTTGTGTTTCATTTAGCTATATATCAATTTAGCATTTGGAACCTGTGTTGAAGCATGTTGTGCCTTGTACTTGTAGCTGTAGGTGTTTCCGTAACCTATAGCTTTTTGGAACAACATTGTAATTTTTTGTAAACTGTTCCTTGGGGAGTGACGGAAGAGTGCGGTTTGTATAATACTTATATATGTATATGAAGAATAAACAACAATCACGAAGCCAAACGAGAGTACGTAATGATTTTATTTATATCTCATTTCGATGCTTAAAGCAATACAAAGGATAGGAGAAATAATGAAAATGTAAAATACCAAGACGAAGAACAAATCTCTATGCCAGAACTTGAGTATCGGATAGAGAAGCATTATGAGTGAGATGATGATGATGATAATCATCATGACGGGACTAAAGACTTTCAAGATGGTTTCCATTGATGGAGATTTTTCGGTGTTTGAGAGAGGGAAATGGAGTGTTTTGAATTTAAATGAGGTGTGTAGAGGAGTGGGGATGTTTGAAATTTATAGAGAAGAAAAATAGGAGTTGGTTTTGACCGTTTTTGAGTGGGTTGAGGGAGTTCAAATAATGTTGTTGGAAGCCTCTAAATTTTGGATTTTCGGATATGACTAATTATATTGGCGTTGCAAAAAAATTTATTTAAGTATTTTGGATGAAACATTCAAGCTGTCAATCCTATTTCGATGTGTATTTTAGTTATTTTCATGTACTAAGGTTTGAAACACGACCATTTGAACACATAGATTCAATATAGCATTTTTATTGCTAGTGTGAGTTGCAAACCAAGTCATATCTTTTCGTCATCATGGAAAAGGGAATAATTATTTTCATGTTAATCGAGGGTGATTAAACATGTAGAATTAGAATAATATCTAGGTTCGTAAATGAGTTACGGTTTGATATATTCTTAGTTCTAAGCAAATAATATGTCGTGTATATTTATTAGTGACGATGTTTGTATTGTTTTTGAAATTGTTCTCATCCCGACACGTGGAGGTCGTCTATGTCGCGTAAGATTGTTTGCGACTAAGTAGTCCAAACTGAAAATTTATAGTCCTTTGCAAGACAAAGCATAGTAAAATAGTCCCTGTAGGTAATTTTCGCATACAAAATTAATGTTGATCTTGGAAGTGCTACAATTGGGGGGAAGTGGGGTGTGTGTGTTTTTTTGACAGAAATTTCATTTCACATTATAATTATAAAAAATATTATTTTATTACAAATGAATAGTAACCCATATTATATACTATAATAATCATTTTCTATTTTTAATAAACCCCCCTCAAAATACTCTATTTTTAATAAACCTCGCCCTCCCTCAAAATTCTTCATTTTTAATAATTCTCCCCCCTCAAAGTTAAGTTACTTTTCAGTTTTAACCCAAAATACTTTAAAACCACCCCTCAAAGTTATGTCACTTTTCAGTTTTAATCGAAAATACTTTAGTGTCATAAAGTCTCCTTAAAAGTTAAGACACTTTTCAATTTTTGCATAAAACGCTTCGCGGCAAAGCGCAGGTAACCACATCTTGTTTCGGATGAAAGTGAAACATTTGTTATAACTTATAAGTGAAACATTTGTTATTACGACATTGCCCCTTATTTATTTTAACTTGAGTATCAATTAAATATATGACATTATAACCAGCAACATAATAGTAAAATGTAACAACATTGGTAAGTTTGACCAAGGACATGTATTTTCTTGTCTTATGGGTTTTGGTAAGTTAGACTTGTGCAACTCAATTGGGTATTGAGGTGGTGTCCAAAGTACCATTTTGCAGCTTTAGGGGGTGTTTGAAACTGCATTTTGCAGTTTCAAGTCTACATTTCCCATTCCAAAAACATACGGTGAACATTAAAGGGGTGTTTGGATTAAGGGTGTAGTTTGTTTTTAAGCACAATGCAGTTGGCTAATATTTTGAGCAAACACCGAACCTGACTAAACAATTCTAAAAATACAACATTTTTCAGATAACATAAGAAATACAACATAGCTGTTAAGTTACATATAGTAATCAATGTACAACATGGCATAAAAACTTAAAATATTACAATACGGGAATACATACAACATACGGAACTAAAAAAACATAAGCTTACGAAATAAAAACTAAAACATGATTCGAGCTACATTGCTCTGTAATTCTTGAGGAGTTCTTCCTTCTCAGCAATGGTTCTCATCAAGTCGGTTCTAGTGGACATCAAGTTCTGAGAGTTCATCATATCGGCGCGTGCGGACTTATCCATAGTATTCACACCGAACTTGATTAGGGGATGGTCTCCCAGCGCCTCTAGCCTCAACATTTCTGGATCACGGTTCCTGAGCTGGTCAAGATAGCGATTCAACTCCAGCAACAAATTGTTTGCCAGTGTCACATCTGCTAGTAGTTCTTCGCGTAGCGTCCTAATGATATTTTGTTTCACATCTGTTGGGTCGGTGGCCATAGTGTTTGTTGTGTGAAGAGAGTGAATGATTGTGAAAAAAACAAAAATATTGTTGTGTTCTCAAGCTTTTTTTAGAGGAGGAAGTAAAAGAAAAGTGAGCAAAGGGGAGTAAATTATGTGGAGTAAAGTGTGTGTCAAAACTTTCATCCCACTTTCGGGATGAAAGTGAATATATTAAAAGTAATATTTTTTTAATGACGAAATTGCCCTTTTTTACATTAATTTCAGCCTCAATAAAAAATAGGATCGAGGACATAATTGTCAAATAAAATTTCCTTCACTGTGCTCTTAAGTTGAGTAAAAAGGGAGTAAAGTAATAAAAGAAAGAAAATGCTAGAACCACAAAGAAACTCCCATAAAAGTTTTTACAAAATGATGTGTCTTATGTTGAGTGGCATGTTCAAATTTACTTTTTAATTCTCTCTCTTACATGCATCCATTAGTTAAATGACACATTATTTTGTGGATAATTTTTTGTAAATCTTTTGTGGTTTTAGCATTCCTCAAAAAAGAAAGTGATAAAATGTAAGAAAACTCATGTTCTTAAGAAAACTCATGTTCTTCTTATTTTTTTTCTTGAGAACACAAACAAATTTTTGACAATCTTTCTTTTTCTCTCCCCACCACTTTCAATACTTTCCTTCACTTTCCTTTTCCTTCAAATAAAAAGTCGAGAACACTGCCGACCTGTACAAAAACACATCTCCAATGTTGGCATTATAATTTAGTGCTATGAATAGTATAGCACCAAATGTAGCGTCACACTATATTTATCACTAATACTATTGACCTTATTAAAACACTACATATTTTTAAAGTTTTGATATCTAGCAAAAAATATAAAATATAAGTTATATAAACTATATTTTCATAAGTCTTTGATCAATACGTTTACAATGAGCTCAATATTGATATACGTTATTCCAACTATTTTTTCTATTTAGTGTGTCGATATATACTTTAAACTATTTAAATATGTTTAGTGCAATAATTTAGTGCTATCATTGGAGTAACTTTTATTTTGTGCAAGCATATGCCATAAAGATGCTATATTTACACTAGTAGGGTGTAATTTTTTATTTATTTTTAACTTTAGTTGTGTGATTTTTTTAACATAGTTGTGTGTAATTATAGTTTACAAGAAAATGTGAAATTACACATTCTCTAATGTTTGATTGACCAATTACCTACCAGGCTACCACATTGTGGTCTGCAAATTACTAATGTACAACCAACTAACCAAAATCAAATCATACAGTTACTTATAAACCAAATTGATCAAACTCATACATTTGATACAATGTGTCTCTTGCTAAACCAAAGTATATATCATTAGTTGCAATGTTGTGCGGAGCATACATTGAAATTGATCCAAGTGAGTAGTGAAAACTGAACGGACTAAGTATTTTAGAGTGACTACTGGTGGCTCCCCCTAATCACACAGAACATGCTACAACTTATCAAGATATTGGTCATGTGGGTGCGTGCTGTCGGTGTGTGAATTATGTTAATATTTAGTAGGTATATCATGCCAAAAGTAACAGGTAAGGCTTCTGGATATAGTTTTTCCTGGATAAACTTAAAAGAAATACATAAAACCATCTAATTACGTATACAACAAACGAACCAAGAATGACACACTAGCAAATTATATTCGTAATATATAAAATGATCCGGATGAGTAGATGTGATATACATGTGAGACGTTGGTCTATGATGTTGTGTTAATCCATCCACTGACATGTTGTTGGATTTGTGACATGTTGTTGGAACGTTGGTTCGTAAAAAGCACATGTTAACTTACTCCTAATTAAGTAACCATAAAGGCAGACCTTATATATCCTAATAAACACACACACACACACACACACACACACACACACACACACTCTCTCTCTCTCTCTCTCTCTCTCTCTCTCCCTCTCTCTCTCTCTCTCTCTCTCTCTCTCTCTCTCTCTCTCTCTCTCCCTCTCTCCCTCTCTCTCTCCCTCTCTTATCCTCACAACACAACCACCCAAAATAGATGAAAGGTGAGTGGTTATCATACTACTCCCCTTTGCCTTAATGTAACGATATGAAATTATGAATGGCTGAATGCAATGCTAATAAGTCAAGTAATTAAATTTATTGATGCTTAAAAGTCAAGACAAATGTGAAAAAATAAAAAAGTTTGTGTTTTAAAATTATTGAAAACAGTGTTGAAAAATCGAATAATGTTAGTCGAAAACATATATATATATATATATTGGTAACCATGGTTTCCAACACATTGGCCGAATAATTAATCCACGGGTTTGGAACCCACGCACTCACCCACGCAAACCAAGTAAAGCCCTCCCATTTTAGGAGGTTGACGTAGCCACATCAAGGTTGTTTGCACCTAGCAAGAAGTGAACTTGGGACCTCACACATTTTAGAGTGATAACCACAAACCCTTTTGCCACTAGGCCACCCTTGAGTGGTTAAACAAATATGTATTATCTTTGTGTATCTTTATGATAAAGTAAGTTTTATATTGAGACTACATAACATTATTATCATTCACCAACACCATTCTTCTTCTTATTTATATTTTCATGTTCTTCAAAGTAAGTACACCACCCATCCCTATGGTTTACAAATATTTCATGTATCATCCTTCTGGACCGGACCGAACGTATTTTGATCCGGTCCTTGGTCTGTAGTTTTTGTTACTTTCGGTCTCGGTCGGTCCGGCTTCCGGTCCCGACCAAAACTGTTGATTATGCGTGTAGGTCCGGTCCCGAACCAAAGGACCGGACTCGGACCATACCTTTTTGGTTTGGACATTTTGGACCAACCTAGTCCTTGGTCCGGTCTGGCGGTCCGTTCCATTAGATGGACACTCTCATAGTGCTCGCTCAACACGTGTGGGTATTTAGTATTTACTTCTTTTCAAATTTAAACGAGTGTTGACTTTTTATTTCCTCGGGACACAGATATTAAATTTTTTTCCACCCACACTCTATTTAATTCTCACTACCAAACCTGACTCTTCACTCCCAAAACTAAACAAACCCTAGATCAAAGATCATATCAATGGCAGATTCTTGGAAATCTATGGCTATTTTTGTAGATGACAAAGGAAAGGGACCTTTGAAAGGTTAGTATACCCATAAACCATTTTTCTGTTATTTTACCCATTATTTTCCTTGTGGCTTATGTATTCAGTGTTTGCTATCTTGGTAGATGACAAAAGTGAGGTAACAGGAACCAAGATTCTGGATGATCTTGAAAAGAGGATTGAGAAAGTTAAAAAAATTCTTAACAAGGCAAAAGAGAAAATGCTGCTTAAAAAGGGAAAAGAGAAAATGGTGATGGAAAGAGGTAAAACTTCTTTTGAGCAGATTGCATCGGTATTAGGGTTTGTTTGGTAATTTTCCAGTTAAAAGAGAACAACGTTTACAAAAAGCAAGTATGGAGCTGCTTTATCATACCCACATTTTGAAGTTGTCTAAACGCAAAATAGTGATTATCACTTTGTCTTTGCCAAACACTAATATCCAGCTTATTGCGTTTGGGAACTGAAATAAGCAGATAATGTTTGTGAAAACGCATTCCCAAACACCCATTAGACTATTAGGAAGGGTAATTTACTCTATATAGTAGTAATTGGGAAACTAAGTTTAGACATTTGGAAACCAAGTTTAGGAAACAACTGATTTCATCCAAACACCCCTTTAAGCTGAATTGAACCAATGTACGTTAGGAAATGAAGTTTAGGAAACAACTGATGTCGTTGAAACACCACTTTAAGATGAATTCAACCAATCTACCTTTGGAAACTAAGTTTAGGAAACAACCAATTTCATCCAAACACCCCTTTAAGCATAAGGTATTTGCATCCATAATGATATTTACCAATCATTTCTTATTTGCAGAGGTCATAATTATTGAGGATACTAATGATAACCCTTTTCAAGTTACATCTGATGAAAGCTCTGATGATAGGGCCTTGCAGCTGTGAAAACTTGGCAACAAATTCTGAATAAGGAATTTTGAATAAAAAAAGCCAAAGAAGATGTTTGAGGAAGAACACAGGATATACTTTTGAGAATCCACTCACTAGGCCATTTCTAAAGATGGGTTTATGTTTCTGATTCTGTTGTACTTCTTTATGAACTGGATTATAGTTGGTTTATGTGTCTGGTGTACTTGTTTATTAACTGAGTTGTTAACAATGTGTGGGTTAGAAAGATAGGTTGTATGGGTGATCCATAAAGTTGGTTCATGTTTGTGTTTGAGGGAATTTGGAAAGTCGATCGACAAATAGAAATATGTGTTACCAAAATCGACCCTAGAAAGATGTGTTACCAAAAACTACTCTACGAGCAAAGGTAGGTTGCTCGCCATGATAAAATGCCCGCCATGATTTAGATGTTTACACCAGGGGATGATCCATGGGACCGAACCAGATTTAGATGAAAAAGACGAGATTATAGTGTATTTTTTATTCAGTTTTGAACTTTTTTTTAAATGCCCCCGCTTAAAACTTAAATTGCCCCCACTCACATTAAAGTCCAACATTTAACGCTCTAAAATCTTATAAATCCTTCATTTCTAAGTAACAATATTCAATTTTTCATTCCGATCATAGTAAAAAGCAAACACATTTGTGGGTTGAAAGTCTCATTAATTACCACGAGCAAAAAGGATAAGAGAGCAAACTTTGTTTTTCAGTTTTCTCGTACTATTTACTTAATAGGTTCATGGCGAGCAAAAGAATGGATGGTGAGAAAAATGATTTGCTCGTCAAGTTACTTTATTGGTTTTAGTTTGCTCAAAGAGTAGATTTTGGTAATGTAATAAAATAGTGCAATTTTGGTTATTCGGGTTTTAATATGTGTTGCTTTTGGTAATTCTTTCTTTGTGTTTTAGAACATGAGTGAATGTATGTTGGTCTATGATGTTGTGTTAATACCCCATCTGACATGTTGGATTTATAATGCTTTTTAGGTCTTTGTGGTTACGGGATGAAAAATCGATGGAATGGAAAGAAAAGAAAGAGAATGAGAATGCTTCTCATGTTTGTTGAGTCCGAGAATGGAAATGGAGAATGAAAAAATTGATTCTTATTTCATGCTTTTGATTCTCTTCAAAAAGCTGAGAAACATAGAGAATGGTACAAAGAGCCTTTCTCGGTACCATGCTTAGCGACATAGGTGACCTACATGTGTTTGGCTAAGAACCATTCCAAAAAAAATACAAACCCTAAACCTTGCCACGTCACATAGTCGCGATTGTGACAGTTTGCGTATTGGTAAACATGTCTAAAGATGCGCGTAATGGTAAAACTGTGACGGTGCAAGATAAATGATGAATATAACGAGAGGGAAATGGTTACAGTATAAGTTATAACATGTGTCATCTATATCACTACTCAGATATAAATTGACCCGAAAGTGTGAGAAGTTAGGCATGTGATTATGTGAATAATCATGATTTTTTTGTATGTTTTTATGTGTGAATAACTGAGTAAAGATGATGTGACATTGATATGACAATACAGATATGGTTTAAAGATCACTCATGATAACCGTACTACATGCATCTCAAAATTATTGTCCACTCTTCTATTTTGGGTTGTCCCAAAATAATTGTTCACTTCCAAAAAAATAGATAGAGAATTTAGTTTAAGTTTACCATATTAACCTCACGTTAGGTTATTATTACAATCAGTAAAGAATTTTTAAAATTATTGACTAAGGGTAAAACAGTCATTCTGTTAAAAAGTACTTCCCATATTAGCGGGATGCGTGTGATCGGCGTTATGCAGAAAGGACGTATAATCTAGTGTTTTGTTTATAAGTTATTCTGGAATTTTGCTCTTAGTTTATAATTCACTTGTTTTTTTAAAAGGTATCTAGATTTTTTTTGATTCAGTGTTTCACACATGTCACGACTTTATTCTCTATCATAACAAACAGCGAGGTCTTCGACCCGCGCTCCTCTGCAGCACGCGGGATTGTACGTAAAAAAATGTTTCACACCCTCGCACTATGTGTCAACAAAAAATTACAAAATACCCCCTCCCCCCACTAACAACTGTTAAATAGCGACCGTTAGTTTAATATTCTTTTTTTTAATTTATAAAAATACGAAAACACCCTCATTATAAAATATTTGCAAAATACCCCCTCCCCCACTAACGGCTGTTAAGTTACGAGTGTTAGATTATTTTATTTTTATTTGGAATTTACAAAAATAGTCATTGGGATCTGTCGTTACTTAACGACCGTTAACTTAATTTTTTTTTCAATTTACAAAATTAGCACTTGTGGAGTTGTGGTTATCGGTCCGTTCGCCATAATAACACTAAAATATCGCAACGACAATGACGATCACCACCAGACCCACTTCAGCTAACCCAAAACGACGCCCATTAATCGTCTCGCAGCGGAACGCGGGCCTAACACCTCATTACAATTACAATTACAATTACAATGGAATCCATTCTCTTATTTTTGAGTCATTCTCTTTCTATACCATTCCATTCTGCATTGCAATTCCTTTACATACAATTCAGTCGTACCAAACGTCAGGTCTTGTTGCTGGTCAAAAAAAGCATGTTTAGTTACTCCTAACTCCGCCTGGATGGTATGGCAAGCCCAAAGTCACCTGATACGTCAGCGCCACATCAGCTTTCTCTCTCCAAATAAAACTCACCCTTCAACTCACCTTTCAACCGTAATAAGAACTCACCTTACCACTAAATACCCACACACATTCACAACCAAATAAAATACATTAATTAAAAAGAGAGGGGGCCCACAAAAATAAAACTCACCTAAGTGAGTTTCTCACCACTCTGTCTTGAAAAAAGGGTCCAAACTCACCGAGCTAGTGGCCATTTGAAAAGTCACTTTTGGGACTGGGATGGGACTCGCACGCGTGTTGTAAACTCACCTAGGTGAGTTTGGCACCATACAGTATTGCCCTAAGGTTGGGGGTTATAGGGTGAAAGTCACCTAGGTAACTTTAGAAGTTGTACACGAGTCTTATCCCGCCCCAAAAGTGACTTTGATTTTTGCCCAGCAGCTCGGTGAGTTTGGAGGTGTTTGTTGCAGCTTAAGGTGAGAAACTCACCTAGTGTGAGTTCTCATTTGGTGGGGCCCCTTTCTTTATATTTATTGTATTTTAATTAGTTGTGAGTGTGTATGGGTATTTAGTGGGGTATATTTTATATAAGAATTTATCCAAGATTGTTAACCTGGAGAAGATATATAAAGTCTCTATTTTGTCAAACCCATGAGTTAATGTATCTTGGGAAGAGAAGAGTTATTGGGTTGAACATCATCACGGGCAATGTAGGCAATATTTATATATTGTATTCATTTATGTCGAGCTTCGGTGTCATGAGCTTAGGAAAACGTAATTACATTTTGTGATGTCTGCATCTGTTGCATTATCACGGGGAAAGTCTTGCGGTCCTGCATATACATTTACATAAACCTATGAAATTCACCAACTTTATGTTGACGTTTTAAATGCAATATTTTTCAGGAGGTCATTAAGCACGAGGTGCGAAGGATACATTGGTGGTTATATTTTGAAGTCATGCATTAAAGATTTAGTCGCATTACATTTTGTATATCTGTTATGGGCTGGAAATCTTTGTAATAATAACAAGTAAACAAGTAAAGCTTCGGGCTTTTGTAATACATACTTTATTAAATCCAATGTATCAGTTTTAAACGACTTTTTGGTCGTTCTTATATTATCTTGTGTTATTGATCTGATAAGTAACACGCCCCGGAACCTTATTCCGCTGCGACCCTATTTGGGGGTGTTACATCCATGGTGAGACTCGAACCCGAGACCTCTCCAAGGATATCTCCCCAAGGTTACCCTTGGTGGCCAACTAAGCTAGCCCAGTTGGTTTAAGTTATTCCTAAGTTACCAGGCAGACCATATATCCTAACACACACACACACATACACACACACACACACACACACACACACACTCTCTCTCTCTCTCTCTCTCTCTCTCTTATCCTCATAACACAACCACCCAAAATAGATGAAAGGTGGTGAGTGGTTATCATACAACTCCCTTTAGTCTTAATGTAATGATATGAAATTAGGAATGGCTTAATGCAATGCTAATAAGTCGAGAAATTAAATTTATTAATGCTTAAAAGTCGAGACAAATGTGAAAAAATAAAAAAGTTTGTGTTTTGTTTTTAAAATTATTGAAAACAGTGTAGAAAAATTAAATAATGTTAGTCGAAAATATGTATTATCTTCGTGTACCTCTATGATGAAGTAAGTTTTATATTTAGACTACATAACATTATTATCGTTCACCAACACCACCATTCTTCTTCTTATTCATATTTTCATGTTCTTCAAAGTAAGTACACCACACGTCCCTATGGTTTACAAATCTTGCATGTAAGAAAGATAAAGCAATAATAAATGCACTTTTCAAAGATTAAATTAAATAATGAAGTGAATAATTTTTTATTCCATTGTTGTAATATAGCCACACAAGAGAACAAAGTTTTCATCAACATACTTCTCGTATTAGCGGGATGCGTGTGATTGGCGTTATGCAGAAAGGACGTGTACTCTAGTGTTTTGTTTATAACTTATTCTGTAATTTTGCTCTTAGTTTATATAATTCACTTGTTTCTTTTAAGAAAAGTTATCCAGATTTTTTTTATTCGCTGTTTCACACATATGTTCCTCTTTGGTTATGGATTCGTTGCAATGTTAGTCCCAACGACTGACAAATAGTACTTGAGGTTATCGTTCCGTTGCAAAATTAGTCACACGCGATCCGCGACCACGCACGGGTAACGAACCTCGTTTGAATTTATAAACCAAACAATAATTATTAATTTTCTCTCTCCTACTTCTCTTTCAAGCCAATCTCTAATCTTAATCTGATTCTAAACCCACTTACATATTAGCCAATAAATAAATAAACCCAAGCCCGTTTGTGGGTTTAGGGTCCATTAGGGTTTATTAGGATTTTATGTTATTTATTGGCTAATATTACAAACCAAACGGGCCATTAATGTATAGCGTTAGCCTAATAGTTTGTGAATTGTGGGTACCAATTATGGTTTATGTTGGTTATGGTAATACTACCCAAATTGACTTGTAAGATACAAACTGATCAAAACAAATTACTTCATCATTCAAAATTATACAATACCAAATTCAAACAGAAAGAGGCTTTGAACAGACCCCAAAGACCTAACTGAGTCATTCTAACAGCAAATTCAAACAAACATTCTACAAAGACGGATAATCACACACTTGCAAAAGACGTAATGAACTGATAAACGTTATGATCAGCCGCAAAAGGTGGAATGAGCTCATCATCATCAAGTTGATTAGATCCTATATCGTAGATCTCTTGGAGAGTCTTTGATATTAGGTTGTATTCTACAACCTTTCCAGATAAGTTGATCACCAAACATGAATCCTCTTCCCTTTATGCCAAAACAATACTCCAAATAATAGCCCAAATCGACCATCTTTCGAGAAGTGGATTCATAAAGTCATCAGTATTTAAAAGGTACCTAACTAACCACACAGAACACCATTTCCTCATCTCGTATATAGTAAACTCTCTAAAGCCAATATAATCTCTAAGAACAGCAAGCAAATACCCACGTGACTCAAACAATTTCCCTTCCATATGCAACGTTTGTGGGATTTGTATGGTGGTTAAAATTGGATGGTCATGGTCTTCAATATTTAACTTGTAATGCTTAAGGTACCCATCCTGAATATCCTCAGTTTCTAGCCAATGTAAGGCACCATTCCAATAGATGAATCAGCATGCGAGTAATCTGGTGGTGGAAGCATTTTAAACAGATTAGTGGATGGATTATATACGTAATTACAAGCAGGCCTGATTTCAAACTTTATAGGTATATATAATAAATAATACACTTATATTAACCCAAACAATTCAAGTTACCCTTGAAAAGTTCAAAGAAAGAAAATCAATGAAATCCGGAAGTAGTATATGATATTCCCGGGTCGTTATCCCCAATGAGGAATGCAATGGAAAGTCAAGAGTCGGTTTGATATTTGATGTTTGAATGACAAAGAGATTTTGATTGGTTTATCTAAATCTACGGGAAAATTAATGCAATCTACACTAAAAACAATTAAGGCACACAAATTTAAACTAAAAACACAAAACGGGAATCCTAAAAACGTCTTAATTATCAACTAAGTCAAATTTTAACCCTACTCAAGAAATTTTTGAATGTAAACCTAAAAAATGACAAAAGAAAATTTTCTAAAAAAGAATTATATTTTTTTTTACTTTTTAATAATTTTCTATGAATTAAAAACTAATTTAATCTATTTAAAATCCTAGAAAATAGCAAATTAATACCTAAAAATTCTAAAAAATGATTTTATACCTTAGAAAAGTCTAAAATATGATAAAAATTAAGAAAACTATTTTTCACTACTTTTTATAATAAAAATCTATTTTCTAAAATTAATTTAAAAAGCTAAAAATGAAAATTAAAATCTAAAAGTGATAAAAATAATTTTAAAACTTATAAACCTAAAAGTATTTATTCTAAAACTAAAAACTATTTTTTTGTATTTTTATAATTTAATTTTCTATTTTTAAATGACTTTCTAAAAAAATTAACTACGAAAAATGATAAAAAGTAGCAAATAAGTTTATAAAAATCTAAAGAATTGCACAAAAGTCCTAAGAGTTGTAAAGAATGCAAGAAAAATAAGCTGGTTCACACAGCTTATCAAATAAGCTCTAAAAAGCCTAAAATAAGCTACGGCTTATTATAGACAAAAGGACTTAAAAAGATGATATAGGAATATTATATGAAAGTATGACAGGAAATCCCAAGGGTGCGTGTGGTAGAGGGTGTTGGTGTTAAAATGCTTGGTTGAGTTTGTTGAGGTCCCAAGTTCGAGCCTTGTGCTCACCTTTGACTTCCAAACTCCCAAGCGTTTTTCTTTTTTGCAAATTTTTTTACCAGCTTATAAATAAGCTGTGAATGAACATTTTTTATGAAAACAAAATTTTTAGAACTTAAAAATAAGCACGAAATAAGCAAGTTAAAAGGACAGAAATGCCTTTTTTACTCTAAGTCTAAAAACTCTAACTGCTTTGGCTTTTTTTTACACTAATAAGCTAAAAGAAATGGGAAAATAAGCTAACCTAGACATTGCACTACACCTAATAAGTAAATAAGAACAAAAATAAGCTAAGATATTAAGCTAATAAGACAGATTTACTAAAAAGGCCTTAACACTTACAATTTAAGCTGAAAATGTAAATAAGCTTAAATAAGCTCTAACCTCAGACGTAACCGACCAGTAAGAATTACCAAACCCGGAAGGGGATTATTAGTCCTAATAGATCTATTTACTCACTCGCGCTTACTTAACCAACACTTAGTTAAAGATAATAGTAAAATGCCTAAATTCTGTTAACAAAAAGCCCACATGGGCACTTTTGAGCTTTAAATTATGTACTAAAGGGATCCTTATGGGATTTAAGACCTTTAAACAGTTTAAGTTTGAACCTTTAAAGAACTTATTTCAACAATCAAATATCTATTCTTGAAATAATGGGTAAGCAAAAAAAAAATGCTAAATGAAAAAGCTTTGTTTTTTTTTTTTTTCAAACTTAGCAAAAAATTTTGACATTTTTTGGTTAAAAAACTTGAACCAACTGCCAGGCCTATTTACATTGGTTTCTAACTTGTTTTTAAAGCTTAAAACAGCACAAAAAACAAACTTAGACTTCCACTTTTGAAGATCTAATCCTATAAGCTAATGTGACAAACTTTAAACCAACAGATTTCATATGACAAGTATATTATGCTATGGTTTTGAGAGATTTAAAACTTTAAAAACTCAACATAACTGGTTTTTTATTCATATTTTTATATAGAGTTAAAGCTTAATCATGAACAACAATACCATTATGACCCATTTTTACCCTTTTTCCTTGTTTAACAAACACCCTTTTATAAGACAGTTTACCTATTTTAACTTGTAAAAGCTATTTTTAAACCACAAAACTGCCAAGACCAGATATTGAACAAGCTATTAAGACAATACTAAGCAAGTTTAAATAAGCAATATGGCATGGAAATATGATTATGACAAACTAATGCTAAAAAAATTTAAGCTATTTAGGAAGATTTAAAGAAAAAACCAATGATTTTGTTTTTTTCTTTAAACCTAACATAAAGCATTAAATAAATAAACTAGTAGAATAAGCGAAAAGAATTTAGAACAGATATGCAAAATAAGCTAAGCTACAGTAAATAAGCAAAAATCTAAAAAAAAGGAAACTTACCAAACCCTTGCTCAAAACAGGGCAAATAAATGATCTACAAGCTCTAGCTTGTCAAAAAGACAAGCTAGTGAGGTCTATAAGCTCTTCCAAAGCTAGCTTATCATCCAATTTAGGCTGAGGTATTTTGGTGGAATTTTTTTTTGATTTTTCTTAACTACTTAACAGTTTAAGTTTCTTAATGAAAACAGGTTATATAAAGTTACAATAAAGAGCTTATGAGAGCTTATGAAAGGTTTTTGAATACTTTAAAACAAGAATTTAAGAAAAACAGATTTTAAGCTAAACTCTTAAATTTTCATTAACTCATAAAAAGATTACAATATTTTAGAAATTACACTAAATAAGCTGAAAAGAAACTAACTAGGTTAAAAACTACATGCCTCATTCGGGCTTACAAGACCCTATTTATATAAGAACTAAGAAGATTTTAGGTCTTAGGGTCTTGGACTTCTTCTTTCTGTGTTTCTTTTGTTGAGCAAAATGGGGGTTTGTGCTTGCAGTTTTTTTGTGTGGAGAGTCCAGAGTCAATCTTAGCCCCTTGAAATTTGAAGTAGAGCCAAGGTCAATATATCTC
Source organism: Tanacetum coccineum (assembly GCA_026074375.1). NCBI lineage: Eukaryota > Viridiplantae > Streptophyta > Magnoliopsida > Asterales > Asteraceae > Tanacetum > Tanacetum coccineum. Next base: position 7,814 of record BQNB010036839.1, on the reverse strand, counting down.
AACCCTTAAATCTTTGTCCTGTTCCAATGACGAATGGGGTTTCATAGGATTGCCAACATGGCAATGAGCCATGTGATGTGGGGTTTGTATGAGGGTGATGTTTTTGTTGTCTAGTTGCAGGGTGCAGAGGTAGGAGAAACGTGAAAGTAATTGGCGCATTTTTGCTTTTTAACTTTATCCCTGTTTTGGTGATAAACAAGGTAAGAGTTTAGAGAATTGGCAGCTTTAAAGTGATTTCTAAACTACAATAAGGCATACATAAGCAATAAACAACATTAATAAGCATAAGCAAGCAAATGAAAACAGACAATAAGCAACAATAAGCAGTAGAACAGTAAATAAGCTAGAAATGGAAAAATGGAAACTTACAAAGGCCCTTGCTCAAAACAGGGTAAACAATGGGATCTACAAGCTCTAGCTTGTCAAAGACAAGCTAGTAAGAGTCCATAAGCCCATCCCTTTTTGGCTTATCATCAAAAAATAGCTAAGGTAATTTTAGGTGGAATTTTTTTTGTTGAATTATGCTTAAAGACTTAACAACTTAATGTGCCTTGTAAAAATAGTTTATAAGAGAGCTTATGTGAGCTTGTAAAATACTTTTGATGAATTTTGAACACAATATTAAAGAAAATAGTTTATAAGCTAAAATTAAAATTTCATTAATTCTTAAAAGCAGATTACAATAATTGAAAATTACTACTTAAGCTGAAAAATTACTAACTAGGTTAAAAAAAACTACATGCCTCAAGGCTTATACTTGAGTCCTATTTGGTCATTTAAGCCCGTTTTTAATGGAAAATGTTATATGTAATTAAGCACATACCAAAATCTCCCATACTAAGATATTGCCGTGTCCTCACGCAATGCTCTAAGTAAGCACTTAGAAAACCAAGAATCTCAATCCCCCTCGACTAATTACCTTGGAAAGTAGCTAATTGTTCATCGAAGTCAATTAAAGAATCAATAGCTTCGAAAAGCCCCGTTTTTACCATTTTTAAATATTTACACTTATTCCTACACATATTTTTGTATTTTCTCTTTTTTTTTCATTTTTTTGTTGTTTTCTTTTTAAGCAACTAACTAACTTATTTGACTTTCGTTATTTTTATAACTTTAGGGATCTTAGAATAAGAAACATTTCAATCCTAAAATGCTCAAAAAGATAAATTCATCGTCCCCAACTTTTCACTTATTCCAAACCAAGCTTAAAACGAAATCACCATTAAATACAAGTTAAGATGCTAACACTACTTATATTTGCAACTTGTGAACTTTTCACTCCCGACAATTATTATATATTAGGTGAATGTGCCATTTCGAATTTCAACTATGGATCAACGTTTTGCAAAATTTCTATGCTTCACGTTCCACCCAAGAATAATGAGTTTGAAGGCGAGATCATCCCATGTAGCGACTTTCGTCTCGGCACATCCCAACCTTGCGGCTAAGTGACCAAGAATTTGACACCCCACAGAGACTAGTATCGGGACTCACGGACCTTTGGTTTAAAAAACTCTTAGGTTTCCCGTTTACATAGCTTATTTAAAAACTTAAAATGAAATAATCTAAGTTCAAAAGTATATTTAAATTTAACAAAAAGAGATCTTACATTTATTAATTCACACTTAACATTAAACATAACCATGATGCAATTGTAACCCTCGACCTTTTAGAAGGCTGCAACATCGGTTATGAGCCGGCAAGATGCAGCAAACTTTTATCAGTCTCGGATTATTATTCTTACTATAGGCTTTCTTTAGAAGGCTGTAACATCGGCTGTGAGCCGGCAAGATGCAACAAACTTTTATCAGCTCACAGTTTATATTTATTATTCATTTTTTTCATTTTCATCATATATTTTATTTTATTTATTTATTTTTTTTGTTTTTTATTTCACACTTAGAGAAGACTTCTTTTTGGAATTTTAAGTATAAATTTGAACTAAGACTAAAATTATTGCTATCAACTACATAAAAATTGTTGATTTAAATTTAATCTCCAAAAATAGCACGTATTATCAGTCAGGTTAGGAGCTTATGGGAGAAAAAACCACAAATTACATACATGAGCTCTTAAGATTTCCAAATAGTTCTTGTTTAGCATCCAACTCATACTTAACTCTATCATTTTTTGTTCTTCGCGAATTTCTGCGAACGCTTAGTTTAAAAGTTAAGGAACAAGCTAGAGTTCAACACACTCGATCAAGTCAAAATTTATTCTTATTCTACCCAGCAGGAAAGTCAAAATTGTGACAAAACACTTATTATATTTTTTGAAAATTTTTAAATTTTTTCATTTTTTGGTATTTTTTCAAAATTTTTAGTGGTAAAAACGGGATTACGTGAAAACAACGGCTGCAGGCACAATTAAATCGATAGATCCCCCCATACTAGAATTAAACATTGTCCTCAATGTTTTAAGAAAGGTCTCTACGTAAATCCTAAGCCGTTTATTAAGTATGCTTAAAGATAAACGTTAGTCGATAAGATTTGGATATTGGATTCCCAAATGCAGCTAAGGATTTGAAGCTCGAGTGATTGAAGGACAAGACCACGAGCACGAGAGGCTTCAAAAATACGGGACAATCATCACAAAAACACAAGACACGAGAAAGGAAAGAGGCAAGCCTCTTCACAACAAAAAACACTTATTCATTACTACTTAATATTACTACGGATAAGCATGGGTTGCCTCCCACGAAGCGCTTGTTTAGGGTCACTAAGCTTGACCCATTCCCCGAATTCATTGGTCCTTGGGGAAGGTTTGGAGATCTGGGACATCCATGGGTGGTATGTCCTCTCCAAAGTAGTACTTAAGTCGATGACCATTCACCTTGAAGTTTGGCCTGGAGTTTTGAGATAACTCGACGGTGCCATATGGAAAAACTTGGGTGATGGTGAATGGTCCGGACCAACAGGATTTTAACTTGCCCGAGAAAATCTTCAATCGAGAGTTAAAGAGGAGGACTTGATTACCGATGTTGAAAACGAGGTTTTTTTATCTTAGAGTCATGGATCCTCTTTGTTTTCTCTTTATAGATCAAAGAGTTCTCATAGGCTTGATCACGAAGTTCATTTAATTCATTGAGTTGAACTTTTCGGTGATCGCCCGCGGTCGAAAGGTCAAAGTTTGCATGCTTCAAGGCCCAATAGGCTTTGTGCTCGAGCTCGATCGGTAGATGACATGCCTTTCCGTACACGAGCTTGTATGGGGTGCACCCGATGGGTGTTTTGTAAGCTGTACGGAAGGCCCATAGTGCGTCATCCAATTTATCCGACCAAGAGGCACGGTTTTCACCTATGGTCCTTTCAAGAATTCGTTTCAAGCCACGATTGGAGACCTCAACTTGCCCACTTGTTTGTGGGTGATACGCGGTGGAGAGACGATGAGTAACTCCGTATTTAAGCATGACCTTTGCAAACTGGTCATTGCAAAAATGGGTTCCGCGATCACTTATGATTGCACGAGGGGCACCGAATCGGGCGAAGAGAGATTTAAGAAATTTGCAAACAACTCGGGCGTCATTGGTGGGGAGCGCTTTCGCTTCAACCCATTTTGACAAGTAGTCGACGGCCACGAGTATATACTTGTTCCCTCGTGAAGACGGGAATGGCCCCATGAAATCGATACCCCACACGTCAAAGATTTCGCAAACTTGGATGGAATTTTGAGGCATTTCATCACGTTGCGAAATTTTTCCTTGACGTTGGCACGAGTCGCAATTTTTAACCAACTCGTGGGCATCTTTGTAAATAGTGGGCCAAAAGAAACCGGCATCAAAGACCTTTTTGGCCGTGATAACACCATGATGTCCCCCCGTGGGTCCATTGTGGCAAGCTTCGAGGATGTCGAGAGCTTCTTTGCCGTGCACACACCGCCGGATCATTTGATCCGCACAAATTTTGAATAGGAAGGGGTCGTCCCAAAAGTAGTGTTTAACGTCTTTGAAAAACTTGTTTTTCTGCTGGGACGACATTCCTTTAACAATGAAATTCCTCGCGTGGTAATTTGCAAAATTGGCAAACCACGGGGTACTTGAGTCACCACGAAAAGTCACCATATTAAGTGTCTCGAGAGGAAACGTTTCATTTATCTCCTTTGGGTCGAGCACATTTTCATAAGGATTTTCTAATCGGGAAAGATGATCGGCCGCGAGATTCTCGGCTCCTTTTGTGTCAATTACTTTGAATTTGAACTCTTGAAGGAGGAGAACCCACCGGAGCAATCTCGCTTTCAAATCTTTTTTAGCAAAGAGATATTTGAGGGCGAAGTGATCCGTATACACAATGCTTTTGTTCAAGATGAGGTAAGACCGAAATTTTTCGAAGGCGTACACCACGGCTAACATTTCTTTCTCCGTCGTGGTGTAATGTGATTCCGCCTCGGTCATTGTTTTACTAGCATAGTGTATAGGCCTAAAGTGCTTATCATGACGTTGCCCTAAGACCACACCTATGGCAAAGTCGCTTGCATCGCACATAAGCTCAAAGGGTAAGTCCCAATCGGGGGCAATCAAGATTGGAGCTTCGGTAAGTTTTGTCTTTAACATTTCAAAAGCTTGAATACATTCATTGGAGAAGATGAACGGAGTGTTTTTCTCAAGAAGATGAGTCATCGGTCAGGAAATTTTGGAAAAATCCTTAAGGAAACATCGATAGAAACCGGCATGATCGAGAAAACTCCGAACACCCTTGACGATGGTGAGATGAGGTAACTTAGCAATAACTTTGACTTTTGCCTTGTCAACCTCAATCCTATTTTTGGAAATCTTATGGCCAAGGACAATACCTTCCTTAACCATAAAATGACTCTTTTCCCAATTTAGACAAAGATTGGTGTCTTCGCACCTTTTGAGCATCTTGTCCAAACGAGAGAGGCAATTTCCGAATGAATTCCCAAAGACCGAGAAGTCGTCCATAAAGACTTCCATTGTTTTTTCGACCATATCATGAAAGATAGCCAACATACACCTTTGGAACGTGCCCGGTGCATTGCATAAGCCGAAAGGCATGCGACGGTAGGCAAATGTTCCATATGGGCAAGTGAATGTGGTTTTCTCTTGATCACGAGGGTCAATGGGAATTTGAAAATAACCCGAGAAACCATCGAGAAAACAATAGTATTCGTTTCCCGCTAATCTCTCGAGCATTTGATCCATGAATGGTAGTGGAAAATGGTCTTTACGGGTGGCTTCATTTAACTTACGGTAGTCAATGCATACACGCCACCCCGTAACCAATCGAGTCGGGATCAACTCATTTTCATCATTTTCAACAACGGTAAAACCACCCTTTTTTGGTACGCAATGTACGGGGCTTACCCAAGGACTATCCGAGATCGGGTAAATTAATCCGGCGTCAAGAAGTTTTTCAACCTCCTTTTTGATGACATCGTGGATTTTTGGATTCACCCGTCTTTGATGTTGGACCATCCGTTTTAGTTCCTCTCTACGTAAGAATTCTTGTGAGGACAAAAATTCCGGGTTAATACCTTAATGTCGGTGAGTTTCCAGCGATGGCTGCTTGAGAGACTTCAAAACCTTTATGTGAGCGACTTTTTCCTAGTCACTCAATTCTTTAGAATTATGTACGAGCAACTTGTGTCACCCTCCAAAAATGCGTCTCGGACGATGAGGAGGGTAAGTTCCTTAAGTTACAGACCTCGGGAGGTTCATCTATTGAAGATGTTATCATTTTTTGTTCTACAAATTTTTAGTTCTTTTCGTATTTCAGGGGTAAATAATTTCCTTGATTGGAGGTGGGTGATGATGGATTCACTATTCTTGAATTGCTGCAAGGAGAAGATGTCCCCCTCTGAAAATTTTCGTATTAAAGAGTTGTGCAAACTTACGGTGAAGTTGGATTTCTGCAAGAGCGAGGATGGTCGGCTGCCTCAGATGAAGAAAATCCACTATCCCCGGAAGGGAGTGGGGTAGGGAGGAAGAGGTAGAAATTATAGATCCGGGGGTCATAATAGGAGTGGGATTGCCACTGCGCCGAATCACATCGGAGAAAATGAGTCTTCTTGGGTGTTCTCTTCACAAGCCATATTTTTTTTAATCGATCTATCAATAACATCGACTCGGTTTACCGATTCGACGATATTGTAGGAGAACGTCCTAGTATCACCGACTTTGAAGGTCACGGATTGGTCATCATGTCTAAGGGTCATTTGTTCACCGTAAACATCTATCAAGGCACATGCCATCCTCAAGAAAGGTCTTCCAAGAATTAAAGGAACTCTAGGATCGGTAACGTAGTCAACGACCACAAAGTTGGCCGGAAAGAAGAACATTCTAACTTTCACGAAAACATCCTCGGCTATGCCGGTTGGAGTAGAAATCGTTCGGTCAGCAAGTTCAAGTATCATTTTGGTTTTGGTCAATTCCCCGAGATTTAGCACTTTCCATATTGAGAGAGGCATTAGATTGATGCTTGCACCGAGATCGGCCAAGGCCAAGCATTCATCCATCTCTGGGAAATCACACGGTATAAGAAATCTACCGGGGTCTCCAAGTTTTTTGGGAAACTTTTTGAGGATGACCGTCGAGCAATTTTCATTCACCGGTGTCTTGGTCAATTCAATTATCTTGTCCTTGTTATTGAGAAGTTTTCTAAACATTGGGGCAAATTTGGGCATGTGTAAGAGAGCATCCGCGAAACTTAGCTCGAAATGGAGATTCCTAAAAATTTCCATAAATTTCAAAGCTAGAAGATCGTCTTTTTCACGGAGTTTCTCTTTGTTAGCCCTTGAAGGATATGGCAATCTTGGTTTAGTCTTTTGAGCAACAACGGGCTCAACACTTTGGTCATTAGTTTGGACCCCCGAAGGTTGGATGTCTTCGGTGCTCGGAAGCACCGTATCCTTCATCACCTCGGTTTCGTTTTCCACCTCCTTAGGAAGAGAAGAAGTCAGGGGTGGAACTTGAGGTCCATCATAGGAAGCACCACTTCGGGTGGTGATTGCTTTCACATCACCTTTCGGGTTAGCAACGGTGTTGCTAGGAAGAGAACCCGAGCTTGAAGTAGAAGCGGCATTAGAATTCATGATTTTGGTGAGCAAGTCCGTTATATTGGACATTTGGCTTTGCATGTTTTGCATAACCGCATCATTAGCTTTGACGTAGCTCTCAAAATCAGTCTTTGACACACCTTGTGTTTGAGGAGCCGGAGCTTGGTAAGCTGGGGGTTGATTAACCGGGGGTTGATAAATTGGTCCTTGGTTGTAATTATTCCCTCGGTTTTGGTTGTAATTATTTCCCCGATTTTGGTTGTAACGGTTTTGATTATTTCCTTGGTTGTTTTGATTGTTTTGAACGGGAGGAAAACCGGGAGGTCGAATTTGATTAGCAATCGGGGCTCGGTAACCGGTATTTCCTTGATTGAAATTAGCCACGGCGGCTTGGGAAACATATTCTTGAATATTGTCACGATAAACGTTGCCATCGGTGGCGGGACAATTTCGGTAAGAATGAGCACCACCGCAAGTTACACAACTTTGCTCGACCGCTTTTACGGTAGCGGGAGCTTGGGATTTTTGTTTATCAAGAAGCATTGTTTTCATCATATCTTTAAGCTCGGCCACATCGGTGGTAAGAGCGGCTACATCGGGTGAAAGACCGGGGGTAGAAGAGCTCGCACTCACTTTGGCAACGATTGCCTTGTTTCGTGAATGACGAACTTTGGATTTGCTCTCGATGATTCTTAGGCATTCTCGAGGCATTTTATCCAAAAAATTACCACCCGCGGCGGAATTCAACGAATCTTGATCATTTGAGTTCAAGGCATTGTAGAATGTATCGAGTTGATGTAACT
>BQNB010036838.1:0-49848 GCA_026074375.1 Tanacetum coccineum | reverse complement strand
TCGGTTGTGGGTTCGAACCAAAAAAGAGACCACAAGGGTGTGTTTCATCAATATTTCCTTAATATGGGTTTGATTTGGTTCGGGTTTTGGTTGACCCGCATGTACCACAACAAAAGGAACAAGGCGAACTTTTATTGATCGAGTCCGACATCACGCATAGCATTGTGAGCACTTTTTTATGTTTACTTTGATGTTTTCGTTCGTTTGATTTGATTATGTTTGGTTGCATGTGATGAAATAGTCAAGATCTTGCGCCGATTAGCTAGTTGATGTTATAAAAGATTTGAGCAAGTTAAATGTGAGTTAAGGCCATATTAGATATGCCGTGAGATTTTTGGTCAAAAACAGAGTTTGGCGTGATTTGTAACAAATAAAAACGAGCAGAAAGTTTGGTGTGCAAAACGATGATCGATGTTAGCCTAAATTATATTAAGTCAAACAAGAATGTTATCGGTCTTAGAAAGTCAAAATAGGTCTTGTATTGTAATAGGCTAGTCAGGTTCAACGGGCTTGGATTGTAATCTAATATTGTCCGTGTTTCGGGCTTAAAGCCCAAGTTAAACCAAGCTCGGCCCGTTTAGAAAGCCCAAGTGCCTAGCTAGAAGGCTAGGGTATAAATATCCCTTCACCACACTTGGTGAAGGGTGTTGGTTGCATTTTCCCATAACCTGTAACTTCCCATTTTTCTCTAATCTAACTTTCTTTCTTGTTTCTCTCTCTACTTTCTCTCTTTAAGATTTCTTATTTTCTAGCATCTTGGTATAGATTATAGTTGTGTAATAGATTAAACTAGTAGGATAACAATCGAGATTTCATAAAATCTGATTTTAGGTTTTGAAATATGATAAAGCTATCCGAGACGATCGTTTTGATATAAGATAGAGTTTCTAACACCTAATACGAAGAAGTTATGACCGATCGAAGTTTGGAAATTTTATAAGTTACCAATCAGCTATTTTAAAAGCATACATTTTGTCCAGAAATTTGATCGTCCGTTTTGAGCACTTTTGAGTCCGTTTCGGCGTTCCGGCGAAACACGAAAGTTGTCCGGAATGACGTTTTACATAAAATCTATTCTTGGTCAAAGTCAAGAAAACGTGATATAGCAGGTCGAAACCGATGGTCAAACTGCTGCGTTTTATTAAAATAGTCAAGTTTCAGCTGATTCTTGAAGGGGCGTTTTGGTCATTTTCTGTCGAGATTCAGGTCTCGGCTAAAACTAAAAAGTTGTCCGAAATATCGTTTCGCATAAAATCTCTTTTTACTCCGAGTCATGAAAATGTGATTTAGAGAGTCGTTTAGAGCGGGTCAGATTTGAGTAAAAATAAATATAAGTATAAAAGTCAAAGAAAGTCAAATGTTGACTTTAAAAAATCAACGGGTTAACACTAAACTTGTCGGATGTTATAAAAATAATTAAAACGCTATTATTACTAAGAGTATGATACTCTAAACTTAACCGTTGATGCAAGCGGAGTAGATTCTAAAAATAGAAACTTTGGTAATAATCGAAATATAATATCGATATGAGTAAGTAATAACCACATTGAATGTCGAGGGTTCGATGAGGTAACTAAATATTATCACAAATATATTTTGATAACGAGACTTACTAAATATGGCAACTTTCCAAAAATAGAAAGTTTCTTAAAATAGAAAGTATTCGATTAAGCGATATATGATATAAATAAAAGAACGATCGTAACCTAATATTGTGGGGTTTTAGGATATAAGGCGCAAGTGGATTTCTCATCACATGTATATATATATATATATATATACACACACACACACACTATATACCATATATATGATTTTGTTGATACGATGTACGCATCATTGATAGTTACAACTGTTGAGCAAATTCTTACCCTTTGAAGCATTGTTGGAGGGGAGGCTACTTATTTATACTGTCAAAGTATGGATGGAAGGATATGTAATATCAAAAGTGTGTTAAAAGAATTGAAAACATCTAGGCATGTTAAAAAGAGGCCGGGACACCAAGATACCTTAGTCTAGTGGTCCCCTTGTAAAGGTTGGTGATGAGGCTGTCCATAAGGAGTTGGGTGACAGAATGGAAAGGGCTGCCACTACTGCTTCTAGCTTAGAAGCAGAGCAGGACTGTGGTAACATCACATAAGACCCAATCCATGGCAACACTTAATGGATCAAGTTCTTAGGAAATTGGTTCAGGTAGTGGTCCCAGGTGCCAAGATACCATATTGGGGGATGTGGATGCTCAAACTAGGTTTGAGACTACAACTAAACAGTCCAATGATCCACCTCTCTCAAGAGGTTACACACTTGGAAGTGGGGAGGACAATATGAAACTATTGGAATTGATGGAACTTTGTACAAAACTATCAAATATGTGTAAAAATATAAAGAGTGATTTGGTGAGCCAAAAGAAATAAGAGATTAAGTGAGCTTAAAAATAGAAAGAGATATGTGTGAATAAAAACAGAAATGAGTGATTATGTGAGCAAAAAGAATTGAGAGATAATGTGAGCCTAAAAATAGAAAGAGAGCTTGAAGGAAGAATCAATCGATGATAGAAGTCCTTTTTGGAATGAAATTAAAGTTAGTGCTGGTAACTTAAAACTTAATGCTGTTAGTCTTAAGTTATCGGGTTACTTACTACTGTTAGGCATAACATTGTGCTGTCAGTTTAAGTTAATCTGGCTAGGCCTAATAGTGCCGCCATTCAAGATAATGCTGTTTTTTTTTATTTTGAGGGTGATCATAATACTTCGATTTAGGGTTTCATTCGATTCTTTATTCGATTTCAATCATTCAAACACTCTCTAACCATAAACCCTAACTCAATTTCATATTTGATCATCAAAACACATCATAATGTCAACCCTAACTTTTGCTGATACTCACAACATGGTCGCATTCTTGGAGAAACCCGCTGAAAGTGATGGATTTCATGAGATTATTGATTTTCTGAATGCTAATCATATTAGTTATGCATTGACTGTTAATCTTATCATCTACACATCTTGCATTCAATAGTTTTGGGCAAAGGCAAACAATATCAATGGTAAACGACAGTTACAAGCCCTAATTGATAAGAAGAAGGTGATCATCACGGAGTTACGCATTAGAAGTGATCTTCACTTAGAAGATCATGAGGTACTGAATTGTTTGCCAACTGCTACAATTTTTGAAGAACTGAAGGATGGGGTATGAAAAACCCTCTCAAAAGCTTACATTTTATATAGCTATCTTTTCTCCGCAATGAAAGTTCTTAATTCATACCATTACCCAATGCCTTAAGATGCCAAAACCGCCGCATGTAAAGAATCAGTAGTACAATGGCTTCTAAATCATTGCATTGCTACAAACAAAAAATTTAATATGTCTAAGTACATTTTTGATGCTATGGTGAAACAGTTAGATGGAGGGGTTAAATTTCTGATGTATCTACGATTTTTACAAGTTTTCATTAATCAACAGCTTGGTGATATGTCACATCATAAGAAGATTTATGATAATAACCATCACAAACAGGAAAGAAAATCTTTGCCAATATGAGGAGAGAAGGAAATGATTTTTCTGGGAGAATAACACATTTGTTTGAAACAATGATGGTTCAACCTACTCAAGATGAGGGTGTAGATTCAGGCATTCCTACTGATTCTAATCAAACACCCCTTACTACTCAACCGTCATCCTCTTGATCTTAGAAAAAATAGTCTAGGAGGAAACAGAGGCAGGACACTACAGTTACTCAAGAGGAGACACAACAAGATGATCGTAGTTCTACCAACTCGGTTCCAAGATCCACCACTCGTTGTGGAGGATAGCATGCCAACTATCTGAATTGATGCTTTTGTGTACCAATTTACAAAACAGGTTCTTGATTTAAAGAAGGCAAAGGATGCTCAAGCAAAGGAAATTGCTGCTTTAAAGAAGAGGGTCCAGAAGTTGGAAAGGAAAAAGAAGTCAAGAACTGTAGGACTATAAAGATTAAGGAAAGTTGGTATGTCTAGAAGGGTTGAATCCTCTGAAGACAAAGAGAGTTTAGGTGATCATGAAGATGCATCCAAACAGGAGAGGAGTATTGAAGACATTGATAAGGATGATGATGTTTCTTTAGTTGATGATACCCAGGGGAGGTCAGATAATGAAGAAATGTTTGATATAAATGATCTTCATAGTGATGAGGTAAATGTGGATATGCCAGTTGGTGAAAAACAAGAGCAGAGTGAAAAGGAAAGAGAAGTAGATACTAGTGTTGAAGATAGTGCTGACTCCTAACACTAATGAAGAAAATACTTGGCCTCAGACACTTATTCAAATCAAAGCAGCTAAACCTAAAGTTGTTACTACTGCTGCTACAACAACAACAACTATAAGACCCAAGGCTAGAGGGGTTGTAGTCCAAGAGCCAAGTGAATTCAGAACTCCACAAGAATCACAACCTTCTATGATTAAAGACAAAGGCAAAGGAATCATGATTGAGCCTGAAGTTCCTCTGAAAAGAAAAGATCAAGTTTCTCTTGATGAAGATTTGGCAATAAATCTTCAAACTCAGTTGGAGGCTGAACTTATAAAAGAAGAAAGGCTTGCGAGGAAAAAGGAAGAAGAAGCCAACATAGCTTTGATTGAGTCCATGGATAAATACACAAGCTATGATGGACGGCAGATGTTGAGTTAGCTCCAGAGAGGCTACAAACAGAAGAACAAGGAGAGATAACTATTGAAGAAAGATCAAGACTGTTTGTAGAGCTTATGAACAAAAGAAAGAAACACTTTGTAATGCTTAGAGCTGAAGAGAAAAGAAGAAAGCCACCAACTAAAGCTCAAAAGAGGAATCTAATGTCTACCTATCTAAAAAACATAGATGGATATAAACATAATCAGTTGAAGAGCAAGAGCTATGAAGAGATCCAGAAGATGTTTGATAATGAAATGAGGAGAGTAAATACTTTTATTCCTATGGATTCTGAGGAAGTAAAAAGCAAAAAGGAAAACAGAAGAAAGTTCTAAAGGACAAGGGATAAACTGGAATCTGAAATGTCAAAGGAAGGCATAAAAATAGTAAGGAGAAAAGCTAAAGCAAGCAAAAGAAGATACTTTGAAAAGAAAAAGACAAGAAAGAGCAACAACAAGAATCTTCAAAGAGACAAAGAATGGAAGATGATAAAGAGACTGATGAGCATGAAGAAGTTGAAGTAGATGATGAAGCTTCAGCGTTAAAAAATCGCATTGGTGATTAGTAAAGAGATGATGTAAGGCAAATGATGCAATTCCTCTTAGTCCGCTTGTGCTACCAAACCACCAATGATTGTTGAATACAAGCTTCTTAAAGAAGGAATAATGGCACATTATCAATTGATAAGAGCAGATGTAAGTTCCAAGAGATATTCTTCAATATTTGATGCCTATTAATATTGATAGAGAAGACTTGAGACTCCTTGGATGTTGGTCAAAACAAAGCATAGGGTGGATATAAGGCCTGAAGATGAACATGAAAGAGTGTTGTAGGGTGATTTAAAAGTCATGTTTAAACCAGACATAAAGAGTGATGTATAGAGAAATCTACAAGGATACAAAGTGACTATTTAGAAATTGTATAATTCATGTGGAGTGCACTTTGTAAGGTTTGAAAATGTCCACATCTTTATGTTTGTTGAATAGAGATATCCCCTCATACCAATAACAATCACAAATATGCTTAACAAGAAACTTCAAACTGATTATTGGAATGAATGTGCTATCCCAACTACTCAAGTCTTATGGTAAAGCAGCAAAAGGTCAATAAAAGGTTTGAATGCATCTCTTCTGATAGTGCTGAAGACTTTTAACAAAGAAACTTGAAGATTCAGAAGATGAACATCAAGTTTAGGGGAGGATTGTTGGGACTTAAAAGACTTCAAGGATTCTTAGAGTTACTACTGCTCAGGTACATAATGGAAATTATGCTAAGTAGTTAGTACTGGTAGTATAAAGTTACCACTACTAGTTACTACTGTTAGTATAACTTAGTACTGATAGTATAAAGTTACTGCTGTTAGTTGAAGTTAAGACTACTCAGAGTTGAAGACTGAAATATAAGCTAAGTAGTTAGTGTTGCTAGTAGTAATCTTAAGACTGCTAGTACATGTTACTACTGTGAGTATATATTAGTAATGCTAGTACTAATGTTACTACTACTTATGTTTATTAGTACTGATGGTGAAAAAGTTTATGCTGCTGAATTACAACTGCTAGAAGACATAATACTGTCAAGAGGATAAAGACGGTTTAAAAAGATAAAGATTGTTTAGAGAACATGAATACTTGTGAAGATAAGTATTGATATATTTTTGTACAAGATATGTATAAAGTATTTGTTTAAGAGATTACGTTTATCTTTAGAAAAGATTATGATATCTAAGGAATGTATTGTAAGCCGTCTAGGACTCCTTAGTCTATAAAAAGAGGCTCTAGGGCATTTGTTAAGTTTACAAGTTTACGAGTTTTCATAATTGTCAAGTCGATTTAGAAAAGCTTCAAGGTTGTAAACCCTAGTACTGGTGAAGAGTACTCGTATTATTGATCTAATAATATTGGAGCGTTTGGTTATATCTTTGTTTATTCACGATGTAATGGTCTTTATTCAAATTCTATCTATGTATTAAGGTGTAAATTCCGCATACACTTTAGTATACATACAAAGTTTCTACAACAAGTTATTTTGGATTTATCCAAGGTAATTTAACCTTAGACAACCTAAGGAATGGATCAAAGAAGGGATCAACAGTTCTCGAGTGTTGTACCGGGTTACAGGATATGGCTATGGCTGATTTTAAATCACAATTGATAGGAATCTTGTTGAAATGAAAGCCATAATCCGTTAACTGTGTCCTCATCTTCAGAACTTGGGCACAATAAACAGAGACAGACACATATTCTCTTCGCTGGAGACAACGGATGTAACAGTCTAGTTTCTTTAAGGACTAGTTGACCAGCTTTTTGCCTAGACATTGAAGTCCACCAGAAGTACTCTTGAATGTGTCTTACAAAAAAATAACAATAACAAGATAAGAAACAGAAAAGCAAAAAAAAATAGAGATATTGGTTGAGGAGTGGGGGGGGGGTAGGGAAGGGTGATGTGAAGGTGACCTGCCTAATCACATCTAAAAAAATCCGGTTAATTTAAAACCAGAATCCTTTATATACCAGAGACCCATATTAACGGTTCCCTAGAGATAAGTAGCATGTACAATGTCCGTTCTGCTTGATGTGCTTCTCGGTTGGCATAGGATGGTACCAAGCACATACGCAAGTAGCATGTACAATGTCTGTTCTGCTTGATGTAAGATACATTTGGGCACCAATCATGCTACGATATTTTGTTCCATCGACTAGAGTCCCGCTCTTGTCAAGGTCAAGCTTGTCTTTGATCTCTATGGGAGTACCAGTGGGATCACATGTTTCCATTCCATACTTTTTAAGGATTTCTAACACAGAGTTGGACTGGTTTATAAAGATGCCACATGGGGATTGGTTAACTTGTAAACCAAGGAAAAACGTCATTTTTGTTAATACAAATATTCACGCAAAAACGATATTTATATTTAATGATCTTCATGTTTTCATAATAACAAATATAATGTCATACTACGTAAAATTTTATGTAAACAAGTTATTGAGTCGAAAGTTTACTTAACGACGACAAATCACTTAAGGTATGAATAAGACATTATTAAACATAGTTAATGATAAAAAAAATATTATCATTTGCATAAACCTTTTCTAATCAAATGATTTAAGTTAACACATGATTAATTATAAGCTAGTTATATTAATCATGTAAGACAAAATAAGATTAACCATAAGTGGATACAATCTTTTCAAATATTTCCAAATCTTCTCAAATCTAAAAAACCTTTCATTATTGGTGATAAGAAATATTTTGTTCTAGAAGAATCTAATAAACTAGTTTTATTAAGTACAAAATAATATTTTGTATAGATTTGGGGTTAATCATAAAATGACAAATGTTGTCCCAAACCAACCACAAGCTACCCACCCCCAACGGATCCATACAACCACCCAAATTACACTAGACGGAATCAAAGCTTACGGTGGATCCCCCGGGAGGTTCGCGCAAGCTCACAGTTGTTTGGGACAACATTATGAATTTCAAAAAAAAAAAAAAAGGCTTGCCTTATAAATAACAACCTTAAGCTTTCATTTTTAATAACTCTTGACAAATATTTTTCACACACATCTTTTATCTTTTATATTCTTTTATCATTATACTTGTTACATAATCCATTACAAGTGATCAACTTATTCCAGTCTTTAGTGAAGAACACTTACAAAGACGTCAT
The DNA here is from genome assembly GCA_026074375.1 of Tanacetum coccineum. NCBI lineage: Eukaryota > Viridiplantae > Streptophyta > Magnoliopsida > Asterales > Asteraceae > Tanacetum > Tanacetum coccineum. The sequence continues at coordinate 41,518 of BQNB010036838.1, read as the reverse complement.
GCTTAAAGTGTTAATAGTTTAGTTATGTCATCACGATTGTTATAATTATTCATCTTGTATATCTTGTGTTGTGTGTTGTGTATATCATATTTGAAGATAGGTTAGTATTGAAGCTACAAAAATATATATTGTGTTAGATATATATTCTAATCTCAAAGTAAAACTCGGTATTTTAGCTTAGTACCAAGAAAAAAAAATAAAAAAATAAAAAAAAAAAAAAAAAAAATAAAAAAAAAAAAAAAAAAGAAAAAAAAAGGTGTAAAAGAAAATAGCGACGTGTACGGTTTTTCCTCCTCCAAAGGGACTTGTTGGACATCCTAAAGATAACTCTCAAGTTTGGGTACTGAGGAGTCGAGTAGGAGCGAAGAGGACTTCGTGTAGCCAACCACTATAAATCATTGTGTCATTGGTATTGAATCTTTCTATCTTTACTTGTTCATTTTTGAAACTTCGTAATACTTATTCACTTATTGCTTTCGCTGATCAATATATACTTGTGTATGATCTCTTGAGTTCACAAAACTCGACAATCTAGAGTTTATTTAAAACGGTAAAAAACTATTAAACCTCCCTTCTAGTTTCTTCTACAATTGGTATCAGGAGCCAAGGTCACCTAAGATCTTTAACGTATATTGTACATTAAAGCTTGAATTGATCTATGGATTCGGATAAATATCTAGAATGACAATCTATGCAAAGACCACCACTTTTTGAAAGTGATCATTTTATATATGATTTGAAACTTATGTAAAAGCAAAAGATTTACATCTTTAACATATTATCTTGAATGGTGATTTTCCACCGCTTGCCAAAAATGAAGTTACCCAAATTTTAGAGGTTGTTCCTTTGGAAGAAAAATCCGATGATCTTAAAAATAAACTTGCTAAAAATAATGAAAGATAAGAATGGGTTCTTTAATAAATTTTTACCAAAAAAGTGAATACGAAAGAGTAATTTCTGTGTAAAATTTAGCTAAAGAATTTTTGGGGCAATCGGTTTTAATCCACACATCAAGGTAATAGCCAAATAAAGGATAATAAAATTGATCTTCTTGTTCAACAATATGAAAAATTTACTATCCTTGAAGAAGGATCTATTGATAGTGTTTTTGCTAGATTTAACACTATTATTAGTAGTCTTAAAGCTCTTGATGAAGGTTTCTCTAGCAAGAACTATGTTAGGAAGTTTTCTTAGGCTCTACATCCTAAGTGGAGAGCAAAGGTCATGGCGATTGAAGAATCAAAAGATTTGTCATCACTAGCTCTAAACGAGCTTATCGGCAATCTAAAAGTACATGAATTAGTCATGGAAAAGGATTCCGAAATCTATAAAGGCAAAAATAAAATAGTTAAGTCCATTGCCTTGAAAGCTAAGAAAGAGTCTAGTGATGATGAAACTTCGACATCCGAAAGTGATGACGAAGAATATGTTATATGCCGTATAAAGGAACTTTAAAAAGTTTCTTTTAGAAGAAAGGGTAAAGTTGTAAGTATACCTGATGTCGTCGAAGATTAGGATAAGGCACTAAGCGACATGACTTAAGGTTAGTGTTCCTTACTCCTTGACGTAACGACTTTGTGTGCGTATGAAAGAGCAAAAAGATTGGAGATACTAGCCGAATAGTAGCATCCATTTCCATCCTGGAGGAACCGATCAAAGTAACTAACGCCGTAAGTCGAACGGTATCAAATTAGTAATGTGAGTGATTGTTTTGATTTAATGATTTGATTCATTAGGATATGACGCGATGTATTAGGATCAAGTAGATTGTGCTAGTCGCGATGCGTAAACGTTAAAATTTTTATTTTTCGTCAAACAAGCAACAAGCCCATGATGCTCAATTGTTTTCTTGATTTTTTTTCGAGTTGTCTTTTGACAATGTGTGCTTTAGCGAAATTGTTGCCGCCGAATTATGTGCTCTATGTATTTTATGTACTATGTGCTCTTAAATGGTAGCAAGCGTATTGGTCGCTTTTATTTTGCCGTGATATGGCTAAATGCGCAAGTGAAGGGTATACCTACCCGAATGTAGATGAAGGTTGGCTTAAGAGATACGCAAGCCTGATAAACCATTGTTAGTTGTGGCATATTGGCTAAAACCTAACTGTGTGTTATTTGAGATCATTACCGAAAGGCTTGGCCATCCGGCAAGCCAGGTATAAAGAGCAATCTAGCCGGTTGGGTGCAAACCCGCGTGATAAGCATGACCATTGCTGAGACTTACTGATAAGTAGGCACGGCTATTATGCTGAAACCTATAGAAAGCAAGCATGATTGTTGCTAAGCAGGATGATAAGCTAGGTAGGTATATAGGGTCATTTTAAAATGACTACTAGGCGATTATGTGCTTAAATGAATATGTGATTTTACATGTTAGCGCTATGATGCGTTTGATGGAGTCGTAGGTACTCTAGAATATTTTCGCAACCGGTGGGCATTATTAAATGAGACCGGGAGGGCGACATGTGTATCTTGGTTTTCGGATAATGATGAGTATTTTGATTTTGGATAATGATATATATATATATCGGTTTCGAACATTAATAATAAATATATATATAATATATATATATATATATATATATATATATATATATCAATTTTGAATATTAACGTCTATCTTGATTGTAGTTAGCGACGTACGTTTTAGTTTTGGATAAGGATGTGCGTTTCGTTCCGTTAAAAGGGTCACCAAATATGATTTGGGTTGATCTTTCGTTTAAAGTCTATCGTTTAAAAACGACGTGATTAAAGTTTTCCTCAGATGAAAATCCGCGGCGTATTTTATCTCTTATAATGAGAGCAACTATACATGTTAAGAAAGATATGATTCGGTTTTATCGGATATATTTCCGTAGCGTATTTTTTCTCTCATAATAAGAGCGATTGTAAATGTATTTTTGATTTTGTTGGCATGAATTACCATTGTGTTTTATTGACTTTCTATCCAGAATAGTCAAGGCGAGTATCATAATGCATGTTCTTTACGTTCGAGCAAGTGAGTCCATTCCATCGTGAGGAAACCGTCTCACTACAAGAAAAATTAAGACGAGTCAGAAAGGACGAGCACCGGGACGGCGCTCCCTTAAGGTGGGTGGAATGTAACAACCCGAGTTTTCACGACGAGTATGACGATCGCGAATTCGACGTCATTATAATTATTTTACGAGTTTTCGTAAGCGAACGTCGACATTTAAAACTTTATTTGTCGTAAATAATTATTTTCGTATTTTATTACGAACGGAAATTTAAAATATTTATTTTTGACGTTTCGCGAGTCACCGTTTGACCGCGCGTTCATTAATCGTTTCAAGCATCGTAAAAATCTACGACGCGTCCCGTTATTATTTTTATGGTCGTAAATTAATATTTTTCGAACCTTGTCGTCTTTGTTCCTTGGCCAAAGCTCGCGTTTAAGGCTCACGTTTTATTTAAATGGGTACAAGTTAACATTTAAATTAGATGTCACAAGACTTTAACTAGTAAATAAATTAGGAAAAAAATGTACATCATGAGCACCTAGCCCATATGTAGCCGCAGCTACAACAACATACAACACTCCACATATTTTGATTTCCAATAATTGTTATGATTACTTGCTTGCTTCCTATGTTGGTTATAAACCTCACATACACACACATAGTTATAGTTTTCAAAATCATTTTTCTCCCTTGCTCCCTCTTGAAACCGAACGGCAACAACACCCCAACACCAAGATAAAATCTCAATTTGACTCCAAAAATAATGAAAAACCCATTAAACCTCACTTAAAAATGATACAAGGTTAACATGAAACAAGCAAGGCTTGATTTCTTGTCTTTCTCCTTCCTTTTTCTTGGTTCGGTCGAACAACACAACTCACACAAACATTTCTTCGATTTTTCTAACTATCAAGAATGGTTTAAATGATGATAATATAATCATCTATGCAAGAAAAATGGACATGCATTAAGGTTTCGTGCAAGGTTAAATTTTATTGAAACAAGACGGCTTTTGGGTCCATGTTGTGAGGTTCAGAACCAAAGAAGAGACCAACAAGGGCGTTGTTAGATCAACTGAGCTTAATATGGTTTTTGATTTGTTCGGGGGAAATTTTTTTGGTTGAGCCGCGGGTACCACAACAAAAGGAACAAGGCGAACTTTTATTGATCGAGTCCGACATCACGCATAGCATTGTGAGCACTCTTTTATGTTTACTTTGTTGTTTTCGTTCGTTTGATTTGATTATGTTTGGTTGCATGTGATGAAATAGTCAAGATCTTGCGCCGATTAGCTAGTTGATGTTATATAAAACAACACATTGACATGTCAAATTGAGTTATAGGCCAACATTAAATATGCCTGGGTGGGGGGGAAAGTTGAGATTTTTTGATCAAAAACGGAGTTTGGCGTGATTTGTAACAAATAAAAACGAGCAGAAAGTTTGGCGTGCAAAACGAGGATCGAGATTTCGTAAAATCTGATTTTAGGTTTTGAAATATGATAAAGCTATCCGAGACGATCGTTTTGATATAAGATAGAGCTTCTAACTCCTAATAACGAAGAAGTTATGACCGATCGAAGTTTGGAAATTTTATAAGTTACCAATCAGCTATTTTAAAAGCATACATTCTGTCCAGAAATTTGAACGTCCGTTTTGAGCACTTTCGAGTCCGTTTCGGCCTTCCGGCGAAACACGAAAGGTGTCCGGAATGATATTTTACATAAAATCTATTTTTGGTCAGAGTCACAAAAACGTGATATAGTGGTTCGAAACCGATGGTCAAACTGCTGCGTTTTATTAAAATAGTTAAGTTTCAACAGATTCTTGTAGGGGCGTTTTGGTCATTTTCTGTCGAGATTCAAGTCTCGGCTAAAACTAAAAAGTTGTCCGAAATATCGTTTCGCATAAAATCTCTTTTTTATCCGAGTCATGAAAATATGATTTAGATAGTCGTTTAGAGCGGGTCAGATTTGGGTAAAAATAAATATAAGTATAAAGTCAAAGAAAGTCAAATGTTGACTTTAAAAAGTCAACGGGTTAACACTAAACTTGTCGGATGTTATAAAAATAATTAAAACGCTATTATTACTAAGAGTAGGATACTCTAAACTTAACCGTTGATGCAAGCGGGGTAGATTCTAAAAATAAAAACTTTGGTTAATAAATATAAATATACTATAATATAATAATAAAAATTATATATATAATATATATATATATATATATATATATATATATATATATATATATATATACGCATCGCTGATTATACTTTTCGGTATAGTAATCGAGCGACTCTAATTATAGGTCGTGATCGCGTTTGTGGATTTTCGTGCTAGACTTCATTGTTTGATCAACGGCTTTTGATCAAGGTGAGTTCATAGCCTCGCTTTTAAGTGTTTTAAATGTTTTAAACCCGCGAGGGGGATACTTGCTTGTTTTGTGAAATCGAACGCAAACTGTTTTGATACTTGAATATGATTCCTTCACTACTGAGTAGATGCCTTCTTACTGTGTATTCGTTAGTTACCATGTGTTGGTGAACGCTAATGCATTAAATAGATCTATTGGGTTTGACAACCCTGTCCGGGGTTTGGATCCGACGGTGAGCACCCTGTAACGGACATTTTGTGGTTAGTATTAGGGGAAGTGGCATACTTCCCGGTCATGTTTTCGTTCTACGGGATGAATGTGTTAAGTTTCGGTACACGGCCTCTTTAGTTGGAAATCATAAAGTTATAACTTGCTTACTCTCAAAGCAACGCTATTGATGTTTTGTGGAACCAAAATAAGCGTTCTATGTGTTAATTGTAAACTCTATGAATTCACTTAACGTTTTGCTGACGTTTTAAGCATGTATCTCAAGTTAATTGTTAAAGATGGCTTGGATGGGACGGAATGCGGATATCAAGGACGGTGTTTCAGTGAAGTAGTGTCATAACTAAATAAATGTTTTAGAAATCAAGTTGTGTTGTGACTTTTAGAAATAATTTCTATAATGGTATTGGGACCTATGTAACTCTGATGTTTCTAATAAATGAAATTGTGTTTTATAAACGTATCTTTGAACGTTTAGTGGGACTCGTGTGCATGTATTATGAAGTAGCACCCCAAATGTTGTATTCCGCTACGTATCGTATTTTGGGGGTGTTACAAAGCCTATGGTAGTTGTCTAAATTATGTTTGTGCATATTGAGTTTTCTTCACAAATATATAAACCCTATCTGAGTGGCCTGGGTGAACTTAGAATTAAACACTATCCCTATGTGAGGTGCTATGTTATATGTCTATGCCTGAAAAGTTAACCTAATATGCAACTCTTATAAATCCAAATTTTCTTCACGTCACGATAAATGATTTATTTTCTCGCTTCTATTGCTTGAGGGCAAGCAATAAGCTAAGTGTGGAGAGATTGGATAACGCCCAAGTTATACTTGTTTTCTATAGTGTTATTTCTATATATTTTATAATTTCTCATGAAGTTTCGATACTTAAAAGCTTAAAATTGCTTGCAGGTTCACTAGAAGACATTTCGAAGATAGATACAACAAAATCAGACACTTACATGTTAAAGAACACATCATTCAAGAAAAGATCAATAATCTAGCTCTATGTGCCAAATGTGCGCCGCACTTGCCATTTGTGTGCCGCACTTTCCTTCAAGTCAAGGACAGTCAACATGGCATTAACTCAACAAGTACGCCGCATAATTTCCTTTGTGCGCCGCACTTCCCATCTGAAATAAAGCATTTATGAAGACTTTAATGTTGTTGCATTTACACCATAAGTGAGCCGTACATATTATCTTCTGCGCCGCACTTCCTCAATAAACATTTAATGATAGTGCATTTAATCACCAAGTGCGCCGCACAATCTTTTGTGTGCGCTGCACTTTTCACCTAAAATCAGTCTATAAATAGAGGATGAATTTTCACTCTCAAATCATTCCTCCCATTCTCAAAAACACATCTCACACACAACCTTTTATCCCTCATCCATATAAACACCAAAAACACTACTCCCTTTAAAGAATAAAGATCTAATGATCAAGAACGAAGACGGTTATCAAATTAGTTATTGAAATAATAGAAGTCTAATAGTCATGAATTCACGTTGACCCGCTTAGATTTGAAGCTTGTTAAGGAATTGGGGCAATCCTTACCACCACCCACAGGAATATAGCCAATTATTTAGGATAGCCGGCTACTTTCGGGACTTTATCAAAGATTTTCGAAGATTGCAAAGTCTTTGACTGAATTAACCCAGAAAAACAAGAAGTATATCTGGGGAGAAGACCAAGAGTCAGCTTTCCAATTGCTAAAACAGAAACTTTGTGAAGCTCCAATCTTAGCATTACTAGAAGGAAACGATGACTTTGTCGTTTAGTGTGATGCATCCCATCAAGGTCTGAGAGCAGTGTTAATGCAAAAGGAAAAAGTTATTGCATATGCATCCCGACAACTTAAGCCTAATGAAGAGAATTATACCACACACGACCTCGAATTAGGAGCAGTTGTGTTCGCTCTTAAAATTTACGGACACTATCTTGTATGCACAATGTGTTACTGTGTTCAATGATCATAAAAGGTCTTCAGTCATTCTGTTGACAAAATTATAATTGCCTAAAAACATTATTAATATTTTTCACGTTCTTTACGTTTGATAATCTTACAAAATATAAAAAACGTTTCAATGTAAAATTAACCGTAACAGGTAATTAGTAGTAAATTTTTCCATTTTCGTATTATATCACCTTAAAGGTGGAATAAATAAATGTTTAATGCATTTATGATCAAACGGAAATTTTTTTTAACATCAAACTTTATAAAACTGTTATAAACATTTTTATAACATTACAAAACTTTTGTACAATTAAAAGAAATGTTTTCATTCAAAATAAATTATTTTAAGATTTAAATTTTTGGAACTATAACGTTATTGAAAGTTCCAGAAAATTTCCTCCCAACACAAAAGACAAACCAGGGAGGCCCCAGTTCGTAGGGCGACCCTCTTTAACATACATGGGTGGCCCCTTTTAATTTTTAGGGGACCACAATCCATTTAACGAAAACCACCCCTAGGTAGACGCACCCCCAGATTTGTACTATATATACTGGACTTTTCCCCTTATATTTTCTCACATTTTGCACTCATTTCTTTTTGTTCCAAAACAATTTTCCTCTATCTCAATATTCCTTTGATCATTTTAATCATAAACGCTTTGTTTCCAAGGGATCCAAGCCTCAGTTGTAAGAAGTATTACACCTTTGTGTGTTGTTGCAATGTTATTGCATTCATATCATAATTGTAATTCTTTTGTAATTACTTGTCTTAGTTGTGTAGTTGCTAGTCCTTGGCGATCTTTCTTAAGTTATAGTTAGATCGTGGTGATCTTACCAAGGAGTGCTATGATAGTTGTGATATAAGTAGTGTTGTGAAGAATTCTTGAACGTTGTGAAGGCAGTGTGAAGTTGTGAAGTCCGTGAACAAGTGTTTTGAAGTTGTGTTGTGATAGTTTGGTTCTAGCTAAAGATTAGAAATCAACATTTAGCTTTGAATGTCGTAATTCGGTGTAAGCAACGTTGGGACGGTTTCTCTACCGAAAGAGGGAGCTTGTTGGACATAGTGAAAGAAAACTTGAGTTAGGTGCTCGGGGTGGAGTAGAAGAAGATGTGCTTTGTTTGCCGAACCACTATAAAATCCTCGCGTTGTGGTTTGATTGTCTCTTACTCTTATCTCTTGTATGCCTTACTTTCTCCACATAATATCTTATTAATTGTTTTGAGAGGTATATCTTTGTTTATATTGTGAAGTATTGAATTCACATAAAGTCGAATCTAGTATTTTTACAAACACTTTAAAACCTTACTTATAAAGCGGGTAAACTATTCAAACCCACTTCTAGTTTTCCACAATGGGTATCTGAAAGCCCGCTAAACAATATTTTAATATAATTGTATTTAAAAACCTAGAATCGATCTATGGAATCGAAAATATATTTAGAGGGAATATATGTAAAAGACAACCTCTATTTGAAAGTGTGGATTAATTTATTAGAAAAATAGCATTCGACAACTTAGTGAAATCAAAAGATCTAGATCTTTGGCATGGTCATTACGTATGGTGTTTTCTCTATTCAAAATAATCCTGAGACAAATAGGATGAAGTTTTATACCTTTTCTTAAAATAAAAATGTGATCTTAAAAAGAAACTTGCATAATAAATAAGAAGCTAAAATGGTAATTTTAATGCTTTGCCACGAAAAATAATACGAAAGAATTTTTATGTGCGAAACGCAAAAAAAATTTTGGGCACTCTTAGTTAATCAACTCATCAAGGTAATAATCAAGTCAAAGCTAACAAAATATATCTTTTGTTAACAATATGAACAAATTTACGATTCCAAAAGAGGAATAATTAGATAACGCCTTTGCATAAAATTTAACACTATTATTACTAGTCTAAAGCATTTGATGATGGTTTTTCTAGCAAGAATTGGGTCAGGAGTTTCTTAGGGCATTAATCTAAAATGGCGCGCAAGTCATGATCGATTTGAAGAATCAAGAATCTAACTACCTTACTCTTGATGAACTTATGGGAAACACGAAGTTATGAAGAGGTTAATAATGAAAAGATTTCGAATCGGTCAAAGGCAAAGAAAGAAAAAAGTAGATCTTTTGCATTAAAGCGTGATAAAGGATTGTAAGTGATGAAAGATAGATAAAGCTCCGATGATAGTGAAGAGAAAAACGAGTATGCTATGGCAGTTTAAGGAATTCATAGAAATTCTTCAATAAACAAGGTAAGATTTGTAAACAACACCACGAGGAGATTGAAAAAACATTCAAAGAAGAAGTAGAAAATGATGGTTTATGGTTAAAAGTTTAAAAGAAATGTTTTTGATATGTAGTGATCCAAAATACTCATTGGTAATCGTTCAAGCATGCAAAAGAAAACATCAAAGAGTTTTATTGGAGGAGCATGGAGCGATAATGGGAGAAGATTAAAATGGAATCGGACTAAAGATGGAAACTTGTCTTGTAGCTCAGCCGCCGGTCGAAATATGCCTAGGAATATACTGGAAACCACGATGAATGGAATAAAGGATAGTGGATGCTCAAAACACACGACCGGTAATCGAAAGTTGTTCTCTTCATACAAAGCATACAACGGAGGAAACGTAATCTTTGGGAGCAACTTGCGCAGTAAAATTATAGGCAAATGTACGATTTCTCAAGACTCCTTAATAATTAAAAATATTGAGCACATAGATAACTTAACATATAACGTGCTTAGTGTAGGTCAAATATGTGATAACAAATGCAAAGTAATATTTACCGAACACGATAGCGAAATAATCAAAGACGAAAAGGTTATAGGTAAAGGAATTAGGGAAAGACGAGGAATTTTTGTAATGAAACTAAGAGAATAAATGGAAGACAATATAGCCTTTGCAACATTGGACGAAAACTCCACACTATGGCATAGGAGATTAGGTCACGCTAATATGCAATTAATTCAATCATTAGAATCTAAAGAATTAGTTAGAAACTTACCCAAACTAAAAATACGACGACTTTTTTGTGATGCTTGCAAATATTTGAAAACAAGCTCTATGCACAGTCACAAGGCTAAAATATAGTTTCATCAACCTTGATGCTGTAGAACTACTTCATCATGGATTTGTATTGGCACCTCCGCCATTCGAAGTTATGGAGGGAATCGTCTTTATACCTTAGTAAATATAGATGACTATTTCGATTCACATAGACTAGATTTTAGCAAACAAACCGATGCTTTGAAAAATTTGAAAATATTTAGCAAAATTATCAAAAACCAATTAGGATGTTCCATGTAACATATTTGAATGGATCAATTGGTCGGGAATTTGATAATGAAGTACAATTCAGAAACTATTGTGATTTAAATGGGATATCTCACAATTTTTCCGCTCCTCGTACTCCACAATCAAATGGGGTAGTAGAAAGAAAAATCGACTCTACAAGAAATGAGTAGAACCATGTTAAACGAACAATCCATTCCTCAAAAATTTTGGTTGTAATTGCGGTAGATTACTTTCAACCTATATAAGTAATAGATTACATTAGACTATTTTAGGAAATAAATTCACGAGTTGTTAAGAGGTAGGAACCAAACCTTAACTTAGTATTCGGAAGTAAATGTTTTATTCTGTATACAAATGATTACCTCACCAGTTCGACCAAAAGTCATACGGAGGAGTCTTCCTAGGATATTCGCAAAGAGTAAGATTACATAATTACTTAACAAACAAACAATGAAGTTGAAGGAGTCGTTTAAATGTATAACTTTCGATGGAACTTCTCTCCTGCCTAAAAACCAATAACCTTTATGAATGCTGATGAGTTAGTCGAAGAAGAAAGATATTGGAGGTTAGTAAAACAAAACTCGATAGGAATGATATTGAAGATAATCTATTGTAAATATTTAAAGAATCTAAAACTCATCCCCTAGAAAACGTATTGGTAATCAAAGAACTCTTAGATCGCATAGCTCCAAGACAAAAGCAAATTCTCTTTATTTATTTCCACATTTAGAACCTAAAAATATAAATGAGGCAATTAAAAGATGAAATTGGGCAAGGGCCATACCAATGAGGAACTAAACCAATTTTTAAAGATATGATGTTTGGGAACTAGTCCAAATTCCCATGGATATGACCATCATCAGGAAACAAAATGGGTTATTAGAAATAATCTCGATGAAAATGGTGTCGTAACTAGAAACAAAGCTTGGTTAGTGTAGACCCAAGGTTATATTCAACTAAGAAGGAATTGATTATGGACACAACATATGCACCCGAAGTTAGACTAGAGTCCATAAGAATACATTTTTGGGGGCTTATAGCTTGCGCACTAGACTTTAAGTTATACCAAATGGATGTGAAGAGTGCATTGCTTAACGGTTTTATCAATGAGGAGTTTTACGTAGCACAACCTTCGGGATTCATTGAATTCGTAAAACCTAATTATGTCTATAAACTTAAGAAAGCTCTTTATGGTCTAAACAGCCCAAAAGCTTTGTAACGATCGATTAAAAAGCCTTTTTATTAAACATAATTCACTCATAGGAATGGTAGATAACACACTATTACACTGGGAAAGAAAGACTCAAATCGCTTTATTGTCCAAATTTATGTTGATGACTTTATTTCGGATCATATTGTCAAGAACTGTGTGATGACTTTGCCAAGTCATGGCAAGTTGAGTTCGAAATGAGTTTGATGGGGGGAAATAATTTTCTTATTAGGATTACAAATAAAATAATTAGATGATGGAATATTTTTTAATCAATCAAAATATATTAAGGAAATGCTTAAGAAATTTGGATTAGAAGACTATAAGCCAATAAAAACCCCTATGTCTACGGAAGCCAAACTCACAAGAGACGAAGAAAGTAAGTCCGTAGATAATACCAAATATAGAGGCATGATAGGTAGTTTATTATACTTAACGACAAGTAGACCCGATATGATGTTTAGTGTTTACCTTTGCGCCCACTTTCAAGAGGATCCCAAAACCTCTCACCTAGAAGCGGTTTAAGGTATCTTTCGATACATTAAAGGCACTACGTATTTAGGATTATGGTATCCTAAGGGATCCGGCATAGAAACAATAGTGTATGTGGATTCGGATCATGCGGGAGATTACGTAGATCTCAAGACCACTAGTGGTGTTTGCACGTTTATGAGATGTTTTCTAACATCTTGGTTTTCAAAGAAGCAAACCGCTCTTGCCATCTCCACAACCGAAGCGGAATACGTAAGCGCCAGAAAGGCATGTCAACAAGCTCTATGGATGAACAAGTCATCATTAGACTTGGTGTTAGGTTAGATGACATTCCAATAATGTGTGATAACAAAGGGGCTATAGACTTAAGTAAGAATCCCGTTCAACAATCACGAACAAAACACATTGAGATTCGCCATCACTTCCTTCGCGATAATGTTCAAAAAGGAAATATCTCTATAGAAAAGGTCTCATCGGAAGACAACATAACCGATATTCTAACTAAACCACTTAAACGTGAGCCTTTTAACGACTTACGTCTAGGTTTAGGAATGATGGAACACATTGATTAAGTTTTCGGCATAATAAAGATCAATGAACCATTTGTCAAAAATCTGAGAATTTTTTTTAACAGGGGGTGACCCCCTTAATTCATAAAGGGCGGCCTCCTTAATTTTAAGGGGACCACCCAGACTTTAAGGGGATCCACCCCATGTACTGACAATTTTTTTCCCTTCTGTGTTAGGTTTCTATTTTTCACAAAATCACAAGTTTGGGAAAAGTAGATAGCAAACTTTTACAAATTCTCCTATCCAAATGCATATCTCATTATACATATATACAAAAATCCCAATTTATTATTTTCCAAAAAGTCTTTCTCACAACTAGGAGCACATGAAAATAAATTTTCACATAATATTGAGATATGCTAAAAACATTTTTCACAAATGCATAATGTTCTCTTACTTGTTGTCTAAATGTATATATTCTAATTTAATTTTCGCACAATCTTGGTTGTAAAATTAAGATCAGAAGCACTTCGATTATTTCATAGTTTTACATGTATTAGTGTCGAAATAATCGCTACTCCACATTTGTCTTTTTATTTATCGCATTAGGAACACACTAGGATTTACAAAAAGTTTTGGTTCGTTTTTTTAGCGGTAACCCCCTTTTCAAGGAAAATTCTCGTGTGTTATATATCTAGTTACTATTTCATATATTCTTCACTCTTATGATCTTCAATTCATATATGGAGTAATGTGCCAAAATTATGTGAAATTGGTTATCCTACATCTTGTCATACATATGTAGAATGTTGAATGCTTAATTGCTATGTGCTAAAAATCTTAATTCCCATAAAAGGATAGACTTGCTGCAAATTAAACCACCTCAACAAACAGAAAATCCTCACATAAAATTTGGAGAAAAAATCAAATTTTGAGAAATATGGGAAATGCAAGTTGGCGGCCCCCTTATTCATAAGGGCGGACCCCCTTAATTTTAAGGGGACTGACCAAATTAAGGGGACCGGCCTAGGCAAACACGGGTAAAACAGTATTTTCACCTCCCTTTAACCAAATACCCTCTAGACTTAACTATTGTTTCCCTAAATTCATAAACATTTCTTGGATTTGATCCTTTAAATGTTCATTCTTCCCAATTTAAACCTTTCCTCCACTACTTAATACATTCAAATCCATCATCATCGCTATCATCCTCACCAATGGAATTCCTAACAAAACCAAATCAAACCATCAAGGGTAGCCAAAATGATGTGTGTAAACCCATTTGGAGGAAGAAATAAACCTCTTGTAACACATCCAATGGGCTCAATGTAAACTTACCTACACCAAATGCCAAAACCACTCACCTCTCTATCATCAACCATCTCAAGGAAAACAATCACTCAATCAAGCATTCCAAAAAAAAAAATATAAATTTTCCCTTACATCAATAACAACTACCACATCACACAAGGATGTCTCAACCTCATTCCCATCTTCCCTCAATTACATGTTTTCCACACTCAAAATTCATCTCAAAGTGACAACAAAACTCCTTACATTAAGGACACTTCCACATCATAACAAGTTGTCTCACATCCTCCACTTCCTATCTCACCTATCAACTCACATGAAACTCACACTCAAGTTTCACCTCAAAGTGACAACCAAACTCAACACACGTCACCTCCATCTCTAAGTAGAGAAAGCATAGTTGATGACATTAAGCAACTCCAAGACCTATCAAACCTCTTAGTCATGCATCTCTCTCAACAACAAAGCAACATTCCCTCATCACATTACTCTCCAAACCTACTACATACTCTCAACATGAACCAAGTTGAAACCCATGTTGGGTATTGCCCTTGTTGCATCTTCACCCAAAAACAATTCCTTGCTTTAAGTGAGGATATCAATTGGAGTGAATTCCTCCTCACTCGACCACATCCACCTCTTAGAGTTCAAAGAGATTACCCTTCCACAACCGCCTCCACTCCAAACTCTCCATCAGCAACCAACTAACTTCATAATATGCCTACAAATAATCGTCAAACCCTTTTGTGTCGCAAGCAAGTCAAAAATCCTTCTATGGCTATTTAGGATTTTCTTTTATGATGTATTAATATGCTTCTAAAGCATATTTGTTTTTCTATTTATGTATGCTTGTGTGTTGTTCACACACATTGTCCTAAATGAATGAAGCATATTTTGCTTTAATGTTTGCTTGCACTTGTCATATTTTTCCTTCCTTCTTGCTACATGTTAGAAATATTTGTATTGTTCTAACTTGTTTTTGTAGCCAAGTAAAACCATTAGCTCGATTCCTTGTTTGCCCCGAGTACGAGGGGGAGCACACATCAGGGGGAGCAATTATTTTTTTTCTTTTTTTTTTTTTCTTTTTTTCAAGTCGTTTTATAATAGCAATTCTCAACGATGTCTTTTTGATTTTCTTACAAAAAAGGGGGGGTGAAAATGACTGAAATTAACTAATTACTTGTTTAAAAATAATTTTACATTTAATGAGTTTAAATTTTGTAATCATCAAAAAGGGGGAGATTGTTGACAAAATATAATGCCTAAAAACATTATTAATATTTTTCACGTCTTTACGTTTTGATAATCACAAAATATAAAAACATTCAATGTAAAATTAAACGTAAACAAGTAATTAGTAGTAAATTTTCATTTCGATAATTATATCACTTAAAGGTATGAATAAATAAATGCTTAATGCGTTTTATGATCAAATGAAATTTTTATTCAACCTCAAACTTTTATAAAATGTTGTAAACATTTTTATAAACATTACAAAACATTTTCTACAATTAAAAGAAATGTTTTATTCAAAATAAACATTTTGAAATTCAAAGTTTCGAACCTAAAAGGGCTAGAAAAGTTCCAAAAAATCCCCCCCACACAAAAGACAAACTAGGGAGGCCCTAGTCTAGGGTGGCCCCCTTAAATACATAGGCGGCCCCCTTAATTTTAAGGAGACCGCTCCCCCAGTTTGTCCTATAAATACTGGACTTTTCCCCACTATTTTCTCACCTTTTATACTCATTCTTTCTGTCCAAAACAGCACACATATCCTCTCTAAAATCCTTTGATCATTTAATCATAAAGCTTGTTCTTCAAGTGATCAAGTTAATCCCCAAGGTGCAGAGAAGAATACTTTCCATCCATCATACAATAAGAAGTATTACACCTTTGTGTGTTGTTGCAATCTTATTGCATTCATATCATAACTTGTAAATCTTTTGTAAATCTTGTATAGTTGTGTAGTTGCTAGATCTTGGCGATCTTTGTAAGTATAGTTAGATCGTGGTGATCTTACCAAGTAGTGCTAGATAGTTGTGATATAAGTAGTGTTGTGAAGAAGTCTTGAAGTTGTGAAGAAGTCGTGAAGTTGTGAAGTCGTGAAGTTGTGTTGTGATAGATTGGTTCTAGCTAAGATTAGAACTCGACATTTAGCTTTGTGTCGTAAATCTGTGTAAGCAACGTTGTGTACGGTTTTCTCCGCCATAAGGGAGCTTGTTGACATAGTGAAGAAAACTCTTGAGTTAGGTGCTCGGGGAGTGGAGTAGGGCGAAGAGGTGCTTCGTTGCCGAACCACTATAAATCCTCGCATTGTGGTTTGATTGTTCTTACTCTTATCTCTTGTCTTGCATTACTTTCTCATACTATCTTATTAATTGTTTAGATAGGTATATTGTTTATATTGTGCAAGTATTGAATTCACATAATGTCGAATCTAGAATTTTTACAAACACTTTAAAACCTTAAATTAAAAAGCGGTAAACTATTCAACCCCCCTTCTAGTTTTCCACAATATCCTTGATCAGAAAGAGTTGAACATGAGACAACGCCGTTGGTTAGAATTGCTCGCAGATTACGATTGTGAAATTCGTTACCATCCTGGAAAGGCAAATGTTGCAGCAGATGCCTTAAGCCGGAAGGAACGAATCAAACCACTTTGAGTTAGAGCATTAGTCATGACCCTTCACCCAAAATTACCGTCACAAATCCTCGAAGCCCAAACCGAAGCAATCAAAGAAGAGAACATCAAAGCTGAGAACCTACGAGGAATGGACAAAGCATTTGAAGTACGTCCTGATGGAACCCGATGTATCAAGAATCGAAGTTGGTTACCACTCTTTGGTAATTTGAGAGACTTGATCATGCACGAATCTCATAAATCGAAATATTCCATCCACCTAGGTTCTGACAAAATGTATCAGGATCTAAAGAAACTCTATTGTTGGCCTAACATGAAGGCAATCATCGCTGAATATGTTGGCAAGTGTTTAACATGCTCTAGAGTTAAAGCAGAATGTCAGAAGCCATCTGGCTTACTAATACAACCAGAGATACCTACATGGAAATGGGAAAGAATAACAATGGACTTCGTTACAAAACTACCCAAAACATCAAGTGGACATGACACAATTTGGGTCATTGTAGACCGCCTTACCAAATCAGCACATTTTATCCCCACCAGAGCGACAGATAGTATGGAAACCCTTACAAGGTTGTATATAAAGGAAATAGTTTCACGGCATGGAGTGCCGATATCCATCATATCGGATCGTGACAGTCATTTCACATCCAGATTCTGGCAGTCAATGCAGAATGCTTTGGGTACTCAATTAGATATGAGTATGGCATATCATCCCGAGACCGATGGACAAAGTGAAAGAACCATCCAAACACTTGAAGATATGCTTCGAGCCTGTGTTATAGATTTTGGAAAAGGATGGGAGAGACACTTACCACTGGTAGAATTTTCTTACAATAACAGTTACCATGCCAGTATTAAGGCAGCACCATTCGAGGCACTTTATGGTCGAAAGTGCCGATCACCTGTCTGCTGGGCCGAAGTTGGAGATGTCCAACTCACGAGACTAGAGATAATCTATGAAACCACCAAAAAGATAGTTCAAATCCGACAACACTTGCAAGCTGCAAGAGATCGGCAAAGGAGTTATGCCAATATAAGGCGAAAGCCTTTGGAATTCCAAGTTAGAGATCGTGTTATGTTGAAAGTGTCACCTCGGAAAGGTGTCATTCGATTCGAAAAGCGAGGAAAGCTTAACCCCTGGTACATTAGACCATTTAAGATCCTTAAAAGGGTCGGCCCAGTGGCATACACACTTGAGCTTCCTGAAGAACTCAGTAATGTCCACAGTACCTTCCACGTTTCTAATTTAAAGAAATGCCTATCTGACGAATCTCTCATCATTCTTACAGGAGGCCTTGTGTTGCTTTCCTTTCTGACAAGCAACACAAGTGTGGTCATTTTGAAAAATCTTTGAAGGTAAACCTCTTACAAGGTTTCCCTTCACAAGTTTGTTTAAGTTTTTAAAGTTAACATGACTCAACCTCCTATGCCATTTGTTAGATTCATCAATTGTGGCCTTTGAAATTAAACAAGCTAAACCTCCCGAAGGAACAATGTTCTCTAAATTGAAACTGTACATATTGTTTTGTCTAGGGATTCTAAGTAAGACTTGATTTGCATCAGGTAATTTAAATTCAGGAGACAAAACAAGACATTCAGAGTTAGTGAAAAGAACTTTGTTCTTCTTGTCACATATTTGTGACATAGAAAAGATATTGAAATGCTAAAGTTCTTTCACAAAGCACACATCCTCAAAATCTAACTTTCCTGTTTTTATTTTACCTTTACCAGTTATGTAACCTTTACTTCCTCCAAAAGTAACAAGGCCACCATTAAAATCTTGATATTCAGCAAGGTAGGCCTTGTTTCCAGTCATGTGCCTGGAACATCCACTATCAACAATCCATTTGTTTTGTAAAGTTTTGTGTGGATAATCCTACACATCAAAGAAAAGAGATTAGATTCTCTTAGGGACCCAAGCCTGTTTGGGCTTGAGTCTGCCTAGTGGATCTTTGAAAGTGAAACAATTTCTAAGACTTGATCCACTATTGTATTTGGAGATATTTTGCCAGTAATGTCTGTTTGGTCTCCAATTACAATCTGCTGAGGGCTTAACAGTAGTTTCCCTTTTCCCCCAACAGCACTAACTGCATTTTCTTTAGCAGTATCAACCTTGGATGATGAAAAATTTGTTTCGAAGTCCAGTTGGAATTAAAAGCCTTAAAAATGGTGAATGAGTTTATGAAAAACAGTTTTGGTCAAACTCTATTCACAATAGCTTAACAGTATTAACTTTCATACAGCATTAGTTGGTACTCGCATTTCTTATTAAAAATACAGCCTAGGCATACAAACATTGTAGGACCGCTAGCTCTACCACCCTAGCAGTACTAAACTGGAAATTTGCTAGTTCTACTTAGTACTGCTGTAGGAACAAATTGGTTTGATGAGTCACTCCTTTTTCAAATTGTTCCAAATTGGTCTAATCTCCCCTTTGACAAGACTATTTTCTCACTTATTGTTTAACTCAGTCTTGTTTAGCCCATCCTCTTTTCATTGAAATCACAATCTCTAGATAAGGATGACTAAACTTCCACATACAATACATGCTTTTGTAACAAACTCCTATCCCAATTGTCAACTTTAGGATTTTTACTATGTGTGAATTGATTCTTAACAGTTTCCCTAGGAGTTTTTACTTGCTGGTTAGCAAAAAACTAGGTGTTTCTTGTTTTTCTGTTGGTAGAGACACATGCTCATCTTCACTATCTGATTCATACTCCTCAATGATAGGAGCACCAGACCAAACCTTAGTTTGATTTACTACTTTGGGTTCATTGATAGCTGGTTCAGGCAAAGATTCATGTGTTTCAACACTACAATCTGATTCACATGTATCAAAGTCACTGGTTTGGATTTCAGATTCACTAGTTTGAGTCTGTTTTGGACCATATGTAAATTGTGAGTAATCTATTTCAATATCAGGTCCGAATGGCATGTAATTCCCTGTCATGGGTGGGGGTACAGCATGCATTCCTTCTGCTGTAACAAACCTATCATACAAAGGCTGATTTTCTAAATCACTTTTCTTATTCATAAATACACTTTGTAAAACTTCATTTTCATAACTCAGGATGCCATCATATCTGTAATCCCCATAACCAAGCCTAAATTTATCATTAACACTCATTTGTGTATTTAGTAGTTTACCAAGATTTTTAGAAGATTTGTGCCATTTTTCTACTTTAGCTTTTAAATCTTCTTTTACTTTTTTAGCTTCTGCCAATAGTTTCTTATGGTATGTAAGGATATCAGTTTTATCATCTAAGTCTATTTACATAAACCTTATCTTTTCCTCATACCAAAGTTGACTTTGTTGATGAGCAACTAATTGTGCTTCAACTTTCTTTAAAGCTTGAGTATATGCTTGTATTTCTATGCTTGCATCACTGAGTTGTGCTCTTTGTTCATCATACAGTTTTTTTTAGTTCAGCATAAGACTCTTTACATTCTTTGGAACAAGAAGTTACCTTTGTGTCTGAACCTGAACTGTTATAAGCCATGAAAGCATAGTTGTCTTCCTTATCTTCAGAGTGACTGGTCCAATCTACACATCCTTCATCAAGAGTCATCAAAGCATTGGATTCCTCCTTCTTACCAAGTCTTTTGCTATTATCATTAGCTTTATTCTTCTTTGACTCTTCATTGCCACCAAATCTAGATTTTATGGCTTCCCACATCTCCTTTGCATCTGTCATCTTGTGAAACTTTGCTAGGTTATCTTCTGGTAAAGCAAGGAGTAAAGTGGTCCTTGCTTTTCTCTCTCTTTCCCTAGCTAGGGTTTCTTTAGCAGTCTTGGGTGACAACACCTTCATTATCCCTTGAGTATCTGTAGAGACGTTCACAGGACCATTACCCTTTTGAATGACTTCCCATAAAGGATAGTCTGTATGAGCTAGGTAATGCTTCATTTTCATAGCCCAAACATCATATTCTCCCTTCTTGAGAATAGGGAGTTTTATGGTGGGCATAGTGTGAGGGGCTTGTGCTACAACTGGTGTTTGTGATTGTGGTAGAGGTGGTGGTGGAGCATCAGCATCTAATCCAGACATGATTAGTTTTTAAATAGTAAGGGTTTATGAAACAGATGTGATCTGGTTCTTCTTATTTAGAGTTTCTCTTCAGGCTCTGATACCACTTGTGAGTCCCAAACTGAACAGATCTTTGCAGCCTGCTAAGGATGATAATCAACTTGTATAAATACAGATTGACTATATTGAAACACTGGCTATGAATACCAATTGTATATGCGGAATCTACACAATAGTATTAAGAAGAACAATGAATAAACTAAACTTTGATTTCTATTAATCTGTTAAAGTGATTACAGATTACTAACTATGAGATATGATTATATGAGATGTATATTGAACTGATATCTCTAACTATGCCATGAGAGTTCCTTTTATAGACCAAGGATAAACCCTAACAGGCTTACAAAACGCATAAAAGATAATACATATATTTCCTATAATATCTCATACATATCTCTTAAACGGTACTAACTATTTTCTTCTAACGGTACTAACTGACTAAGCAGTACTTAACACTTTGTACTGTCAGTACTAACTATAACTATCGGTACTAAATATTATCACTAACGGTACTAAGTCAGGAATGAATAATTCCCAACAATCCTCCCCTAAACATGATTGTTGAACTCTTTTAACTTCATGTTTCTTCAAGTTAATCTTCTTAAGTTCTTGGAGGATGTATCCAAACACTCTAACACATCTTGATCTTGATCTTTAAACACTTTTCATCTTTATCAGCAACTTTGTCTTTTCAGCAACACTGCAACATCTTTTCAGCAACAATCCAACTAAGTTGGCTTTGTAGTTTTTGGCAAAAGTATCCTGCCATATATCGGATTTGATGTTCCTTTACCAGTAAGCCGTTTTGCTCTGGTGATAGTTTAAATTTTTATTTCAAAAATATGGTGAGTTATATTACCATACAGTTTTTGGTAAATGTCAATACATCTACGGAAGTGATTATCTATACCTAATACCTTTTCGCTTTTGGACTAGCCAATGCTTATTTCTATAACATGGTGCTATTGATAAACATATATCTTTTTTAGACACAGATCTATCAGACTCATCAACAGGTTTGAGTAGTCTTTACCAAGATCTGTTTGATCTTGGACTAGACAAACTCTTCACTATGAGCAAGGTGAGTTGAAAACACTCTGACTAATTTTTTGATAAATTGTCAACCATAAACGGATTTGAGAAGTCTTTACCACAAGCCGTTTGCTTATGGACTTGCTCTAGTTATTATGCCTATTAAGCTTGGTGACTCTGATGACCCATTTGTTGTGTGGTGGTTAGCTCCAAACACTCAAACCTCCTATCAAGTCCATTAAACAGCGCATCGCACTCTTCATTAATCTGGTTCTAATGAATCTTATCAAATGCTAAGAAGACATCAACAGTACTTTCTCTTTAACTTCTGAATCCTCCAGATCAAGAATTTCTTTGCAATAAAACCTTTGAAAGAGGATATCTTCTTTCAACATACATATTACGTGGACTATTCCTATCTTTAAGCTCCAAAATGCAATCTCATAAAGCTTCATACATTCTCAAGTATATGATCTTCCAAACTTTTGTTGATTACTCCTAGAAATCACTTGCACGATCGTTTTCGCTTTGTTGAGGATTCCATTCTATTATCTTCATCTCCCCAAAGAAATCTAACTCAAATCCTTCTAATATAATTTCTGAGTACTGTTCCATTATCAATTCATACAAATGAAATAAGTCTTTCCTATCAAATATATGAAGTACCTCCATTAGATAGTTGAATGCCCTAAAATTCCCTTTGGCTCTGTATATAACAAGATAATCTCCATCTGGTGTATGACACCTTGTCCTCAAATCTAGCACATGACAGGATTTCTTTCATCCATTATCTCATATCTATGTCACCGTTCATATGTAACATATCTTTAGGCATTTTTCTATGTTCATACTCTTTATAAACATCTGACTGTTTTCTTGGCTTTTCCTTGCAGATCATTTTGATAAGAACACCTTTCCCTCTTCTTTGTACCTGCTCGTTCACTTCTATTCGCTTAGCAGTTACTTGTACTGTATCTTCTTCCTCTTTATCTTTTTGATAAGCTTTATTACTCCTTAGCATTCCTATCCTTATCTACCTTTTCTTCATCTCAGTGGAAACCAACATCAGTGAAACTTTCATCAAAACTCTGACACTTTATCAAAAGCTGTATTTCTTAAAACAGTTTGTGCTCTTCAAGTCTGAGTGTTTCTGTTTCCAACATGCTTTCAAGAAATAAGGTCATCATTTGATTTCCATAAGCTGAGTTTCTTGTAGGAGGTTTGTTTCTGATGCCATTAGCTCTTTGTTTTGTAAGAAACCTTCTTTGAGATGCAATTGTATCATGAAGGAACTTTGCACTCTTTCTTCTATAGTGAAACTGCTCTCTCTCGCTTCATCTCGTATGTCTTAGAGGTGAGAAGTATATCAGCTTCAATTCTTGCTTGAATGAAGTCATATTCATCTGAAAGGGCAGTCTTTGTAGCTTCTTCCTCAGCTAATCTTTTCCTTTCTTCTTCTATTTCCCAATCCTCTTGCCGGGGTGGGCGGGGGGGGGTAACTTTCTAGCCATCTTCTTCATCCCCTAGCAAGTGCTTAAACTTCTTTTCAGCTTCAGGAATTTCCTCAGACTTTCAATATCAGACTCATCGTCCTCTTTAATTTTCTTTTTCCTTTATCTTTTAGAATCAATCTTTAGACAGAGGCTACTTTAAATGTCCAATTGTGATCTTGTTGGATGAGTAGGCCTAGGTCTCCAGTCATCTTTAACATCCTTAGAGCTTATAATCCTTTCTCCTTTTCTTTGAAATTGCTTGGCTTGGCTCTAATGTGAAAGAACCTGAGCAACTAGGTTTTCATCATCTAATAAAACAATTGTAGGATTATGTTGTTGATGTGATTGGAGTAGCACTTCTTGACGTCTAAGTATTCGATCTTCGCAATACCTTTTCTTCTAGGCTAACGGGTACTATCTCTCTGTCTCTTGTCTCGGTTACCTTCTGCCATCCTTATGCGGTACTATCTTTGATCGGCGGTAACTTAACTTTTGATCTCTATCGGTAGACTAAATTTTGATCTGTCTCAGTACTAACTTTTTACTTTGTCGTACTAACTTAGACATACTTTCAGTACTAACTAATCTTAGTACCAGCTTGCTCTGAATTTTCGTACCAATTCTTGTACTCCCACATCTTGCAGTCATCCTTAGTGTATATTATCTCAATTTATCATCATCAGCTCATCAAACAATGGATCTTTATGGAATGATGTTAAGCTTGGCAGATTTCCTCCCTGTTTGGATACAGACTCCTTTTGCTCATATCCAGATTGCTTTAAAGGGTTTCCTTTCCTGCAACTGTGCTTCAAAGTTACACTCTTTCATCCAAGCTCTGTGATGTGTAAGATATACAGTTTGGTTTGCTGCCTTGAGCTTCTTGAGCGTGCCTTCAAATGTTTAATTTCCTTGGCTTGATCTGTAACCTGTGTTACTATGAGATACAAAAGATCATAGACACTTTAGTGTGTCATGTCTCACTCCTGATTCCCTGAAAGGGATTTATCACTGGATGACGGACCTCCCACATGATTCCACTCAGGCTGTCAATATGGTATAGAATAGAAATATAATAGAGGGGAAGGTCTATGTGATGGGACAGACAGAGGCTCAATAGTAGCTTCACTTGGATGAGGAGGAGAGGGTGTAGGTTGTGGTTCAGATGGTCTCTCTCTAAAGTAGCCATCCCTCATACTTAGCAGGATGTATCTCCCAAAATAGAGCATAATAAAGGTGTGACTTTCCTAGAAAAATGTTTACCCTTTTTAACCATAAAAGAGAAAACTTTACTTATCAAAGCATTTACAGGAAAATGATCTGAAGGTACTGGTACATTCAACAATCAAACTTGCCCAGATGGTCAATGGTATTCAAGATGGTCACATGGCACTCAAAAGGTCTTATGTAACTTATGATTGGTATTTTACCAGTTACAAGTTCATAAGGTGTCTTATTTGAGGCTTGGTCACTAATACCCTATTAAGAACATAACAAGCAGTACTAACTGCTTCAGCCCAAAAAGTGTTAGGTAAAAATGAATATTCTCGCATAGTCCTAGCCAGCTCAATAGAGAGGGTCATGTTCTTTCTTTCAGCAAATCCATTTTGTTGTGGAGTTTATGGCATTACTGTATACCTTCTTGATCCCATTTTGACCCACATAGAATTCAATAAAATCTATGTTATTAAATTATATATCCATTATCACATCTATAGGTTTAACCTTTTGTTTTATTGGTTCTCTATTTTGTCTTATAAAGTCTTAAGGGATTCCACTAGTTGCGTCCTTAGTTCTTAAGATGAACATCCAAATAAACCTGCTAATCTTCAGTGATAAACTAGGCAATAATCTTATGTTTAAGGAGCCCTTACAGATGTAGGTCCAAACAAATCCATATGAAGAAGCTGTAAGGAGTTACTAATAGAGCTCACAGATTTGGCCTTACAGGAGGCCTTGTTTCTAATCATGTGCCTGGAACATCCACTATTAACAATCCCTTTGTGCTTTAAAGTTCTGTGTGGATACTCCTGCACATCAAATAAAAGAGATTAGTTTCTCTTAGGGACCCAAGCCTGTTTGGGCTTGAGTCTGCCTAGTGGATCTGTGAAAGTGAAACAATTTCTAAGACTTAATCCACCATTGTATTTGGAGACTTTGTGCCAGTGGTGTCTTTGTTATCTCTAATTACAACATGCTGAGGGTTGAACAGAAGTTTCCTTTTCTCCCAACAGCACATTTATTGCTATTTAACTCAGCAGTTTAACCTTTTGATTTGTATAAAGTTTGTCCTAAGTGCTGTTGTGTTTATTAAGGCGTGGTAAATGATTGAGTTTTATAGAGAAAATAGTAGCTGTTTAAACTCTATTCACATATAGGCTACTTTAACATTATTAATTCCATACGTATTAGTGGTAATGCCTGTCTGTTTAAATTTTTGCCTTGCTCCTAGTAATAACATTTTTAGTACCGCTAGTTCTAGCAGGTTATCTATACTAGATATTTTGCCAGTGCCTTGTTAGGACTGAGTAGGAACAAATTTATTTTTATGATTTCAACTCTTTGCCTATTGTTCCAAATGGTCTATCTCCTTTGAATTAACTTTTTCCGCATGTATTGTTTAAACTCAGCTTGTTTAGCCATCCATCTTTTCTATAGAAAATCTAAATTTCGTAATTAGATGACTAAGATCTACCACTCATACAAACATCTCTTGCAGTAAAACCCATATCACTCCCAAACACCTTTCTGATAACTGTAGGATTTTTACTAAGCTGTGAATTGTTTCTTAACAGTTTCACTAGGAGTTTTTACTCGCTTATTTAGTACTGCAAAATCTAGGTTGTTCCTGTTCTTTTATAGGTTGAGACAAATGTTTCATCTTCACTATCTGATTCTTTTACTCACTCAATGATAGTGCATCAGACATAGACCCTTAGGTTGTATGATCTACTTTTGGGTTTGTTTAAAGTTGGTTCAGGCAATGATCATGTGTTTTCAACACTACATTCTGATTCAAAAGTTCAAAAGTCACGTGGTTTAGATTTCGCTAAATATCACTTGGTTGAGACTGTTTTGGAAGACATATGTAAATTGAGAGTAATTATTGCTACATCAGGTTCAGATTGGGCTTGTATTGTCCCTTGTCATGGGGTGGGAGCGATTCATCATGCCATTCACTCCTTCTGTAACAACTTATCATACAAAGATTGTTGTTTCTAACTCACTTTCACTTATTCTTAAAGAGAACAACTTTGTTAAAACTTCAATTTTCATAAAATCAAAAAATGCCCTTTTTTATGTTTTATCTGTGATCCACATACCCAAGCAACAAATATTTTTAATTAGCATTCATTTGGGTATTTAGCAGTTGACAGATCTTAGCAAGGAATTGTGAATTTTTCTACTTTAGCTTTAAATCTTCTCTTTTGCTTTTTGAGCTTCTTGCTCAATAGTTTCTTATGTATGTTAGGACATCAGTTTTATACATCTTAAGTTATTTTCTTAAACCTTAATCTTTTCCTCATACCAAGGTTGACCTTGTTGATGAGCAAACGAATGTTGGCTTAACTTTCTTTAAGCTTGGAGTATTTGACTTTATTTTTTTGCTTGCATCACCTGTAGTTGTGCTCTTTGTTCATCATTTAATTTTTTTAAGTTTGCCATAAGTACTCTTTATCAATTCATTTTATAAACAAGACAATTACCTCTGTGTCTGAGCCTGAACTGTTGCAAGCCATGAAAGCATAATTGTCTTGCTCATCTTCTGAGTGACTGGTCCAATACTCATCTCCATCAAGAGTCAACAAAGCATTGGATTACCTCCTTCTTCCAGTAAGTCTTGTTGCTCTTTATCTATTTGCTTTAATTCTTCTTTGACTTCTTCATTGCACCAAATCGCTAGATTTTATGGCTTCACACTCTCACTTTGCATCTGTATCTTGTGAAACCTTTGATAGGTGATCGTACTAGTAAAGCTAGGAGTAAAGTGGTGCTGCTTTTCTCTTCTTTCCCGATGCTAGTGTTTATTCAGAGCTGTCTTATGTGGCAAATCACCTTCATTATCCCATGAGTATCTTTAGAGAACGTCTTTCGACCATGACCATTACCATTCTTGAATGACTTCCCATAAAGGATTGTCTGTATGAGCTAGGTAATGCTTCATTTTTAATAGCCCAAAAATTATTCTCTCCTTCTTGAGAAGAACTAGGGGAGTTTTATGGTGGCATTGTGTGAGGGCTTGTGCTACAACTGTGTTTGTGATTGTGGTTGATGGTGGTGGTGGCTGCACAGCTTCTAGAATCCAGACATGATTAGTTTTTAAATAGTTAGGGTTTATGAAACGATGTGATCTGGTTCTCTTATTTAGAGTTTCTATTCAGCGCCTCTGTTACAATTGTCGAGTCCCCAATACTGAACAGATCTTTGCTTGCCTGCTATAGGATTGATAATCAGCTTGTATAAATACAGATTGGACTATATGAAACAACTGCTATGAATACCAAGTGTGATATGACGGTTTCTACACAATAGTATTAAGAAGAACAATGACATAACTAAGCTCTTTGTTTTTATTAATCGTTAAAGTGATTACAGACTGACTTACACTATGAGATATGATTATTTGAGATGTTTATTGAAACTGTATCTAAACTATGCCATGAGAGTTCCTTTTTATAGACCAAGGATAAACACCTAACAGCTTACAATAACGCATATAAGATAATACATATATTTCCATATAATATTCTCATACTTATCTTCTCTTAACTGTACTAACTATTTTCTTCTAAAACGGTACTAGAACTGACTAAGCAGCTAACTTAAACACTTTTTGTACTGTCAGTACTAACTATAACTATCGGTACTAAGTAATATCACTAACGGTACTAAGTCAGGAATGAATAATTCCCAACAAAGATTATACTACATACGTGGGTTATACTTTTACCCGTGTGTTTCCCTATTATAAAAATTGGTATTTTCAGTCATTATAAATTTAAAACTTTTGAAACACATCAAGTTCTTGTAGCATTTTGATTCATGCCTTGACCCTGAGACTGTCCTAATCTTGATTGCCTTGACTGCTGTGGTCCTTTGTACTTAGAGTGCCAAGATGGATAACCCACTTTCTCCCAACACTTTTCAGGAGGATGCCACTTGAAACCATAAATGGTACACTTATCTTTAACTATTCCTTTACTCAACAAGGCTGAAGACTCCATGTTAGATGAAGAATTAAACAACAATCTTTGATACTATTCTTGTTGCAACAAGGAACATGCATTTT
This sequence comes from Tanacetum coccineum, assembly GCA_026074375.1. Taxonomy (NCBI): domain Eukaryota; kingdom Viridiplantae; phylum Streptophyta; class Magnoliopsida; order Asterales; family Asteraceae; genus Tanacetum; species Tanacetum coccineum. The sequence continues at coordinate 12,617 of BQNB010036838.1, read as the reverse complement.
CCACACTTGGCAATGGATCAATCATCAAGATTTGACTCCTTTGATGACTGAAATGATCCTATAAACCATTAAGAAACTAAAAAGGCCTTTGTTCTTCCTTTTGCTTGTTCAAAGCAGCCAAGAAAACTGAAATTTCAGGTGTTACAACAGCAAGAACATGCAACACATTGATATTATCCAACTCTTTCGAAACACACTTCATTTTTGTATAGTATTCCCTAATAGAACTACCATATTGAGTAATCTCATAAGTATCCTTATTTAATTTGTACTTTCTTGATCCATCATTTGAAGAAAAACGTTTCTCTAATTGTTACCATATTTCACTAGCAGTTCCAACAAACATGATTGACCTTGCAACTGATTCACTCAAAGAACCTATTATCCAACAAATCACCATATTATTGTGTTAGTGCAAATATTAAGATATTTAAACTAAACAAGTCCTTTGGTTTTAATAATGACAAACAAGTAACTTGTAATACATAACGTAAAATATGCAAGTTACGCGTGATCACAACTCATCTACACATACATTCATCAACACATCTCGATGTCTGTATGTCTAAAGTCTTGGATCTGTTTAGCCTTTTGTAGGACAATAGCTAACTTGAATAAATCCAAATCAACTATATGAGAGACAATGACTATGAATACTATGTGCTAATTGCGAATCTTAACACATAGTACTAAGAAGAATACAAATGTAAAACTTTGCCAGTTGCTATTAATATCTATTAGAGTTCTATATCGAATCTAATACTAAAATTGTGCCGAGGGTTCTTTTATATCACACCTAGGAAAACAACTAATGGGCTTTTACAATACACGTAAGAAGGATATATGCATATCCTTTCCTAAGATTTACTCCGTATAGATTATCTCTAAGAGAACTTTTTATCTATTTCTGTTATTCAAAAAGACGTAACTCACAAGGCACAGTACTAACTTATAGTACTGCACAGATTAACTTGTACGGCCAGATCTTTAGACCTTGTTACCAGACTTAACTCTATAACTACCAGACTTAGTCTTATTTTACTCTATAATATTCTACAATCCTCCCCTAACTTGATACTTGACTTGTGATCTTCAAGTATTCTATGTGTGTCTTACATTTAGCGCTTGTCTTCGAGAATTTTGTGAGCATCATTACTCTGGCATTATTCTTGACTTCGCACCCTTTGAATTTGATCACTACCTCTGATATTTGTAGCAAACTAATACTTCTAAGTATCATAATCAGCACTTATAACAGCGACATTGGTCTATCTCTTCTGCTACAAATAAACAGCAACATTGACTATTGGAGCCATCAAAATATGAGTTTTTGTCTTATTCTCTATCACTCTTCCATGTGTGTGTAAACTCATGAGAGAGGTGAATCTCTCTCTTTAAAAAATTTTAATGATTTGATGCCTCTATCTTCCCGTTAGCCATTAACCCTGAGTGTAGCCAGAATGTTTGTTTATAAACCATAGGTACTCATTGACGTAACCATTTCAAACTCTTAGTACATGAAACTTGGTGAGTTTGAATATTACCATATGATTTTTAGCAAATCATAAGCGATCAATCGGATTGTGATAACGCCTTTTACAAGTAAATCTATTGCTCTTGGGCTAGCTTATCCTTTGGTGGGAATCATGCATCACCAATGGGGATTAATAACCAGTTCCAACTTATTGGAACTTAGAAATCTCATTGTATGTTGAGGAACTATCCAGTATTTTGGTAAACTGTCAACCATATAATTGGAGATTTTCATAGCCGATTACCAAAGCCATAACCTTGTGGGTCTAGCCACCTTCGCTGTTAACAAACATAGATCTGGTGAGTTCGATAACATACAATTTTTGGGGCAAAATTGTCATCCATATCGGATTTGAGAAGTCCTTTACCAAGAGAGTAGTTTGTTGGACTAGCCAATCCTTATGTCTGTTAGTCATGGTGAGACTGATAACCCATGTGGTTGTGTTAGTGCATAGGATCTATACACTAAGTGTTATCTCTTCTCATCATCTCCATTTTACCATAAATAATCTCTTTATCTATATACCACAAGCTATCTGAAATCTTTCAACATTTTACCAAATTTATCTGCTTGCTGAAGCTTGTTTCTCAATTCACTTCAAGAGTTGATAGGCTTAACGCTATTTTCTTTTCTATCTCTAAATCTTCTTTTCTATAAGCATAGCTTTGCAAAACTCTGGGGTGGTAGTAGTATACTACCTCTGTCATCATTTAGATGTGTGAAGCTCCTCCACAGTCAAAACAATGAACACTGCAGCATATGAATGTATCTCCAGTTGAGTATCATGTTGTTAGATGTGGCATCTTCATCAAATAGGCATCCTCTTTAGATGTGGATCTATAACTAGTCACTTTAGGATGCTCCCCATTAAAACCCTTTCGCAAAGTATCTTCTTCAGACCTGTTATCTCCATATTCATACATCATCAGCTATATACATAGACTCTCATTAAAGAGTCATTTCTTGTTTAAATCATATACTAAAGATTGGAAAGTTCACATATACCACATCTTGTGTTATGTATACACTTCCCTTTTTTAAGTATAGCAGCGGAAGCTAATATGGGGTTATTACTTCTTGGATACAACAATTATAATCTAGAAAACGACCCAAAGATACATTTATTCAAAAGATTATGTTTTTATTCATTTTCAAATCAGAGTTTTACAAAGGCAGGTCCCAAAATCTAGAAACATAAAATGTGAATGATAACAAGTTTTAGCCATCTTCTTGTCCATGCCACTCCGTGATATAGACTTGCTCAATTACCTGAGATAAACATGCATAAAAAGGGTCAAACACTAATGGCTTCGAGTAGAAAAATTACATAGGTTTGAAATATTAATAGTTGAATCAAGTGTTAGTGGATATACTGGTATTGCAGGACATATCGTCTCATGGGCGTAGTCATCGTAGTGATTATTGGTTAGGGAACAGATGTCCCCATGTGCTATTGAAAAGGTAACGCTTGCCCAAGGCTTACTCATATTAGGACTCAATATTATAGTGTGTTTGGCTACTTTGCATGGGTATACCCAATCGGGAGCCTCACCCCCAGTAGATCTATTCAAATATTCGCGTTCACTCTGCAAATGAAAGTAATTAATGATTCATGAGATGTAATATAATGGAACTAGAAGATTACTTATGCGACCAATAAATATATTAGATTACGCTCATACGCATTTTGAAAACAACTTGATTATCATGGTTTATAAAAGGTATCAAATGGTTTATAAAATATTTCAAAAGTTTGGAAAATAGGGTTATAATTCATTAAACCTTGAAAAGTATCACTCATTGTTATAAGATAATAAGAGTATGTAGAAAAGAGTTTGTAAAACAAGCTGTATTCTCCCCCTCGCGGGTTTAATAAAACATGGAAATAAGTAAAGGCGTAGGTTAGGATACTTCACATTATCGGTTTTAAGTACTTGTATATGTTAAAAACAATTAAGCATGTTCTCCCCCAGCGGGTTTATTAAAACATTCAAAGATTGAAAAGGCGGGCTATGAAACTCCACTATTAGTAGATGTAATAAATTTTTCTGAAATGTAAGCTCACGACCTTATCCACAGTCTTAACAGGGAAGGTTGATATAGCAAAATGATAGGTTAATACTGGCCCACGTCACGCGCAACCTGTAGTAAATATGTTGAGTCTTAGGGAAAATTGTACTCTTGAAACTTTAGGTTTAAGAGTTATGAGTGTGATTGTAGAGTTTGGAATTATCTGTTTCACTGTTCGGGCCATCATAATTTAGACGTCATTCAGTAAAACGTGTAGAGGGCTAGAGCTCTTTAAATCGTAAAACCACCAACATCTCTAGTCCAGTAACGTAATACTAAGATTGAAACTCCTTAATATGAAGCTCAACACTAGTATTGTGAGTATTGATATATCGGTTTTAAGCATTTTAATCTATTCTAGAAATGTAAGCACGAGAAGCGTTTTAATATTAAAAGTTATGTCCTGTAGGTTTTAAACATGATTTTCATACTTTTTCAAAATGTTACCACTTTTAGACCCTGAGTTTGAAAAGTGGCAGAAATTTTCCACCTCTTGGAGTTTGCACATCTGTTACGACTTTGGTACATTCAACTTTAAAAGTCTATTCCAAGTAACCCTTGACTTTGAAAAGTGACATAATAGAACCCCTTATAGTATAAACTCTTTTACTAAACGTACATTTTCAGCCCCTTTGGTTATATTTCAGAAAGTTTGACGATATATACCTCCCTTGCCATTGTTAATTATTACATAAATCATGTCCAAATTGCATTCGACAAGCTTATTTTAACATTTCAATAGACATTTATAAGTTATAATAAACTAAAATATGAAGATTTAACGCAACGAAAGTTTACAATAACGATTCGTTAAGCTAGGAAGCAAAACGGGTCAAATTAGGGTTTCAAAACGTAAATGCGGGGTGTTGAGATCAAATTTCTTCAGTATTCAATTAAAGTGGTTATTTGTACATTATAAGCATGCTAGGATAGATTTTAATATTATTTTAATTAATTATTTAAATTTTAGTTTTAGATATAAACATAAAAGTTAGGGTTTCGAGGTGTACGGTTTTAGATCAAAATGGAAAATGAGCATGAATTGAGTTATGAAACTTTAAAAAGAGTTTATTTAGGATCATTTGAACATTATAAGAGTGTATAAGTAGAAGTAGAACATCCAAAACCTGGGTTTGAGCTTCAAGGAGCAAAAATAGTGGAAATGGGTTGTTTCGGGTAGTATTTCCACTCGTACACCTTGTATCTTGTTCCCGGGGCTTCAATTCTTCAAAGCTTTGCTAGCTTGATACTCTCTTATATTGATCCTAGGATCATATGGAGCAAGATTGTGTGCTCGCAATTGGGTTATAGAAAAAAGAAGTGAGGGGATGGTTTAGAATGAAAGTATATGTGCTACCATTTATAGTGTTAGAAAAACACTTAGAGGCCAAGAACTTTGAAATGGTTAGGACACATGGGGGGGGGGGTGATATGGAGTGGCTAGGGGGAAGTAAGGAAGGCTAAATGCATGGGAGGTGGTGCTGTCTCGTTTTAGGGGTGTTTGGTTGAATTATAAATGGCTGTTTTTGGACAGCCAACATCGCAGTCTCGGTATAATGGTTTGCCATTTACAACTCCTCGTACGATTCTGTTGGAAGGCTTCCAAAAGCCACCCGCGCATTGTTAGATATCTGAGTCGTCTACATGTTTAGTTTTACTATTTGAGGGTTATATAGTAAATATTTAGAGATAATAGCTTGTTACTACAGGTGATGCGAATCTGCGTTACATTTTGCCATTTCGGCTATAAATAATTCATACGACGATCGAATCAGGTTATTCATGGCAAAATGCATACAAGACATTAGGGCTTACAACCTAGTGTTTTCAATTAGAATATCCAGGTCTCTATTGATATTTCTCGATTCCTATGTTTTTATAGACTGATCTGATTCTGAACTATAGGGGCTCATAGTTTTAGGGATTTAGGGTTTAAAACTAGAGATTAGCGGTTTTCTGGGCTTTAATTCTTGATTTTTGTTGTTTAAAATGATGAAATGATGATAGGAATTGATTGTTATGGTTGTAATTTATACTTCATTTAACAACTTATTTGAGGGTTGGTTTGGGGTTATGATGGTAAAAACCAAGAAACTGGGTCCATGTTTTAACTATTGTGGCTCGGGTTAGGGTTTCATGAATCTTTTTGAATTAGGTTTTTGAGTGGTAAAAATGTGTTTGTATAAGCTTAGGATAGAATTATTAGTTTTTACACATTGTAACTTGAGTGTAGTAGCTTGCAAGAGTGGTGGTGAAGTAACTGGAATGGAAAAACGGAGGTCAAACGACTATTTTAGAGATCATGGCTTAATGTGTTTTTTGTTTATCTTTGTGCTTTTAAGGACTTGTACAACACATTTGACTTTGGTGGAGTTTATATTTCGCTATGAGACGTTATATCTACTATGTACATATGCTTTAGTCAGTTGTGCATTCTCTTTAGATGTTTAATCTTTCTTGAATTTGGGTTTAGGAGGCTACGTAATGGTTTAAAGCACGTTTTGATATAAAGTTGCGAATAGTTACATTATAGGAATAATGTAACTTGTAATATAGAATATGATGATATTGACTTTGACATGTTATGATGTTTTCTTGTCATATATAAAGATAGGATTTCCATAGATAGGTTGTGTGAGCTCGTTACTTTAGTTATGGTACGTACATGACATACTGAGATATTGATCAATGCAAGTAATGTATTCAAGTGAAATATTTTCCCATTAATTGGATCATAGTAAAATAGGTGGATTGGAAATTTATTGGGTTGTTATATGTTATCTTCCATGATGATTTGTTAAGCACTCTTCTTTCCTCAGTCTGATAATATGCCATATTTAACTTTATTGACAGTGCTGGTCTCTTGTGTAATATGTGATAATCTGCCATTTAACTATCTTTGCAGGTGCTGGTCCTTGTGGAATTGAACTCATTGGAAACTCTTCTAAAGATGGTTTATCCACTGTTTCTTCAATGTAGGCTTCAACATCCTCCTCAGTGCCAGACTTTGCAGATTCAGGCTTCTTCTGCAATCCTTTCCTTGCCAAAGATTTTTTTTAGTATATCTTAAAACTGACTTTTTAATCTCAAATTCCTCTTCTCTCTTCACTGACTCTTTATCCTTCTCTTTAGGAACAGAAACATCCTCCCTTGTGTCAGACTTTAGCTTCTTGGAAGATTCTGTTTGAAGCACTACACCAGTTCTTTTCCTACTCTCTTTCTCTGTATCTATAGGCACAAACCTTTCCATGCTTCACATCAAATACTTAAATTTTTCTTTAAGTTCTTCATCTGTAAGCTTCTTTATCTGAGCCAATTTCCATCCACCCTGATTCTTCAAATAAGTGGCCATATACTGTCTTTGTTGAGCCTGAGTCATTAGTTTATCTCTTTGAGCTTTTGCCTTTTGCTCTGCAATAAGTTTTCTTCTCTGACTTATCAAACCCACCATTCTTTGAGCATAATCAGCCTCACATACATCTTCTCCTGCAATCTCTTTGACCAGATCTGCATTTGCTTCCAATTTAGCCCAAATTGTGTCACAATCTTCTTTTGTATAAAACTGAGCAGCCTCTTGCACTTGAGCCATTCTTTTCTTCTGAGCTTCAGACAACTCTAACTCCTCTTGCAATCTTTTTGCAGCCAATTCATCCTGTCTTTTTAGTTCTTCTCTCCTTGCATTTTCAGCCTCCTCCTCAGCTTGTATTCTTGCTATTTCTGCCAAACTAGGCTGCTCTTCTCTGATTTGTTTCTTTGTTCTTTTGGTCTGAGGAGTCTCTTCAAGTACTGCCTTTCCTTCTCTTTGACTAGCACTAACATGTTCACCACCAGAACTAACTTTTTCACTAGCAGACTTAATATCTGTGAAACCAGTACTAACATCTTCGAAACCAGTACTAACATCTTCAGCATCCAGTCTCCTCCTTACTCCAGTCTTAACATTTCTCCTCTTGGTCTTGATTTGACTAAGGGCTTCAGCTAGAGTTTCAGCTGCTTCTAAACCTTGAGGACTAATATCTGTTTCTCCTGAAGATTTGCCTTGTTTGGGAGTCTCAAAAACTTCTGATTCATCTTTTTGTAAATTCCTCCCCTGTTTGGAAGAATTTTCAGCAGCCTCATCTTCTGAATCAGTGAGAACCACTCGTCTGCTCTTGACAACCTTTTCCATTTTCTTAACTTTCTTCACCAACTTCACTATTGCATTCCCCATAGTCTGCTTAGTCTGCTTGAGATCCTTCTCCAAGCTTTCAATCCTGGTCATTAACTGTGGAACCAGTTGAAAAAGATCATCTACTGACATGTGCCCTGTTTCTGCCTCATGAGTATGAGTAGGAGCCTGGGTTTGTGGAATGTCAGATTCTTGTCTAGGTGAAGATGGTTGGTGTTCAGGTGATGGTTGCTCAAAGGGGTGCTCCATGGTTTCATGTTCAGGTGCAGTAGAAGGTGATGAAGGTTCAGATGTTGGTTCAGTTACAGGTGTAGGTGGAATGGTGGTGGATTCAGTTGGTGCAGGTTGAGATGTAGGTGGTGGTGGAACTGTAGAGGATGATGGTTGAGATTGAGTTCCAGCTTGATCTGCTTGACCTGCATTTTGAGCAACAACAGGCAACATAGCAGGCAATAAAGGTCTTGGTACCCCCCTAAAACCCCTTTTCATGTTTCCAAAAATCTTTTTGGTCAAGGCCACAGCCAAATAAGGGTGTTTGCTTTCAGTTTGTATTTCCAAAATCATTTGTAGAAAGCGAGGGTACATCAAAAACTTAGTTTTACTTTTCAAATTAGCCACCATTCCATCAAAAATCAATTTTGAAAAGTTATAAACCCTGCCAGTGGAAAGACAAATCAAAGCAGTTGCAATATTGCTACCAAATTGATCCCATCCACCACTTTTAGGGCTTATGCAGTGTAAAATATGATGGACCAAGAATCGCCATTGGGGTGTGAAAAAGCTTTTCCAAAAAGTAAAAGAACCATCAGTTGGATACCCCATATTCCCCATTCCCTCAAAAATCTCAGTATTTGGCAACATAGAAATCCCTGAAGCATCGGCTAATTGAAGCTTACTTCGAACAGATGCCTCAGTGATTGTATACTCAAGAGTATCTATGGTTGCTCTTAGTTCTAGAGTCCCATCAGCAAGAGTTGAGGCAGTTGCAGTCTGCCAAAACTGTTTGACTAGGGAGTCATGGATAGTAGGATTGTGAGTCAAGGCATACCTGATATGCGAGCCTTTTAAGAAATCTACTATCTCTGCAAACCCTGCACTTTCTTCAGGTTTCTTTAAGAATCCCACTTGGTTATGCTTGTCGCAGTATTTCATGGAAGCCATTCGTTGAAATTGTAGTAAAAAGGTTGTGATTGTTGGTGATTATCAACTGGGTTTGACTCGTTTTGGTAACTTAGTACTGATTGTAGCTGCTAATTGACTTTATATGCGAAAAGATAATGAATTTCAATTGTCCCTCCGAGAAAATAGGCTCTTTTTAATGAAGAAAACTATTTTAGGTGAGATAAAACAGTAAATATCCAATTTGTATCATTATCCGCTTAAATATCCCCGCAATTTGCTATAACGGTCATATTTAGTGAAAAGTCAAAGTTGTGAGACCAAACAGTACTAACGACTAGTTACCAGTATTAATATTGGACTACCAGACTTAAGTCTGGTCAACCAGTATTAACAATATATTGTCAGAACTAACAATAAGCTTACCAGGATTAACTAGTAAACTACCAGAATTAATATTGACAATACCAGAATTAACTTTTTCACAACTTCAGTCATGCTCCAATCCTTCATGCAATCCAAGTATAACCTGAAAACGTTAAGCCACACACAAAATATACTACAAAACTTATTCGAAAACACTATGTTTCTAGATCTAGTATATTTTAATAACTACTAAAAATAAGATAACCTATCATAATTAATTCTACTAACTAGTATTACTAGGTTACAAACTATACATTTAATCCTCCCCTTAAATGTAGCTATGGATTTATCATACCAATATTAACCACTAAGAAATTGAACCTTGGTCCATCAAAAGCTTTGGTCAATAGGTCAGCTACATTGAAGTCTGTGTGAATTTTCTCCACCCTAATGAGCTTCTTCTCATAAGAATCTCGTATAAAGTGGTGTCTGATCTCTATGTGCTTTGTCTTGGAGTGATACACCGGATTCTTCACAATGCAGATTGTGCTTTCATTATCAATGTGAATTTTGGTATTCATGAAATTGAAACCATAGTCCAACATTTGATTCTGAATCCACAATACTTGTCCACAGCAACTTGCAGCAGCTACATATTCAGCTTCTGTTGTAGAGGTAGCCACTATTGTTTGTTTCTTGCATTGCCATGAAATTAATCTGCTTCCAAGAAATTGACAACCACCAGTTGTGGATTTCCTGTCAAGGTTTGCCCCAGCATAGTCACTATCTGAGTAAGCTTCCAGGTCAAAAGATGATTCTCTAGGATACCATAAGCCCAAATTGGGTTTGCCCTTAAGGTACTTAAAGATTCTCTTCACAGCATTAAGGTGTGAAGTCTTGGGAGTAACCTGAAAACGAGAACAAGCACATACTGCAAACATTATATCAGGCCTAGAGGCAGTTAAATACATGAGAGAACCTATCATGGATCTGTATAAGTGTACATCCACTTCATCAGCTTCCTCATCTTTTGTCAATGCCATCTTGGTCTCCATTGGGGTTATTGCAGTTTTCACACTTGCAAGGTCAAACTTTTTCAGCATGTCTGCAACATACTTGTCTTGAGAAATAAAAATTCCATCTGTCTTTTGCTTGACTTGCAATCCAAGGAAGAATATGAGTTCACCCATAGAACTCATTTGAAATATGCCTTTCATCAATAATATCATGGTTGACGAAAAGGATTATATAGGTATAGATATTGATTTGGGTATTGTTGGATTTGATATTGTTGATGTTATTTATGTGGTGGTGTTTGATTTTGAGAGTATGTTGGACTCCATGGAGAGTTAAGACCCCGAGTACAACTCGGTAAATACCGAGAGATTGGCTCGGTCTGCAGTTTTAGATCTGCTCTAACTAGATTTCTATACTAGTATCGGCTGGTACCAAGGTGTTTAGACTCTTCGGTTCCATGATTACTAAGGACTCGTTCGGTCCCACATAGTCTGATGACTCTATCGGGTTCCACAAAGGTGAGCAACCGTGCGTAATCACACTATGTACAACTCGGTTCGAATCCACCTTGTAAAACTCGTTCTGGTGACTCCAGTTTCATGGGGACTCGTTCGGTTCCTATCTGTTTAAGGCTCGGTCGTATCCACCAAGGTTGGTGTAACTCGTTATCGAGGTTCTCATACAATAAGAACACGTTCGGTATCCCACACAACAAATAGACTCTTTTCGTTGTCATTGTGTAAGAACTATCGTTCTCGTCCTCCTTGTGATGAATAGCTCGTTCGTGTTGTCCATTGGTGAAAAAAACTCCATTTGGTTCACACAGTTTTGGACACGAACGGTTTGTCTAACGCAAAAAATGCACTATAGATCTGTTTTCCTTCAAAAGAATCAAACCGTCCTCTTCTTTCATGTCATAGTATGCGTCAAGTAATAACTTTGGCTATCAACCAACACTTTAGATAAATCCATCTTTTAACAATTCAGTCAAATTCTTAAAACACCCATTTATTCTCACAAACCCAACATAGTCTATGACACATACGAAAACTACTAGCGGCGGAGGTTAGCCGGACGTAGGCGATTGCTAGCCAGACCTTGGAGGCTGTTAGCCGGTTGTTATTGAGAGTCAACACGCTAAGTTGAAGAAATACATGCATACTTGAAATTATACATTGGACAAATTTGTTCGCTGTATTGACAGATCGTGAAGGTCTACGTGAACCAAGATCCGGTGGTCTTGGTGAGTCAAACCACATGATAGCCATTGTTAGTGAGAGAAAGTAGTGAGATGGAAAATGGATGTATGAATAGATGGAAAATGAATGAATGTTACAAAGACTCAACCCCTCTATGGAAGCCATAGAGGGGTATATATAACCCATACACCTCTAAACTATACATAGTTGCCTATTCTAGTCCTTGTGTATGAGGCTATGATAAACTATGGTAATTCTGTAATATCGTCACGTAAAAGTGAATTCCCAACAATCTTCCCCCACGGGACGATATACAGAATTACTTACAATAATTTCCTAACAAGTACATAATGATTAAGAACAAGAACTTCCATGAAGCTTCATATGCTGATGACGTCTTTTGTGGTGTTTGACTTCAAGTCTTCACTCCAACATGAATCATCTTTGTAGTACTTTGTAGGAGAAATACTGTAATAGGCACGAACTAAGTAACCCATACACTTCTGGTTAAGGAGAAGCTTCTGAATTAGCTTCCCCCTAATTCGTGCCACATATTCTTGATTTAGAAGCTTTCAAAGCTTCCTCTCAAAACTAGCAATGAATCAGCTTCCCCCTAATTCATGCCGCCTATTCTATATTTAGAAGCTTTCGAAGCTTCCCCCCAAACTAGCAATCCTCTCTTGAGCAGTTTCAAAGCTTACTTACAAGCTTAGAATAATTAAGTGCACAGCGGAACTGGTAGGATACCACATAAATATTACTACTCCTTTAAGAATAAGCTTAGTGATTGTTCGTTTGGGGTAAGCGTTATTTGAATCAGCAACGTATCTTCTCACGCTTGAATAATTCTTCTCACAACACTTCCCTCTGGGAATTCAAATAATGCATATAAAAGTTCTCAAGATATCACTTCCCCCATGTGTCTGAAGAAGTGCACCGAAAAGCCATAGGTTAAAGCACTGATATTCTCTGCGGATACGACATTTGTCTTCCCGGCATGGCCTAACTTAAAAAAAAATTCAAGAAAGATGCTCCATGTCAAGCTTTCAAGAACAAGAAAGGCAAAGGCTCAAGGGTGAATCTTCTCCTTCCCCCTTGCTGGTTTCGACATGTCGGAATCAGCAACACCTTGGACGCGCATTTA
>BQNB010036837.1:0-49848 GCA_026074375.1 Tanacetum coccineum | reverse complement strand
ACTGCTTGGGGACGAACAAAGGTAGCATACGTTAATATTGTCAAAGCAAATAAAGAAAAGGTTACTACTGCCAATATATTTTATGAATTTGTGACAGATTAGTAGATTAGTGACACTAAAAAGTGTCGCTAAAAGAATAGGAGGAAGGAGAATGTGAAATAGTAACAGATTAGTGACAGTATAGTGACAGAAAAAGTGCCGCTGTTAGCTATGGAAGGAAGGAGAACACAGATTAGCGACGGATTCGTGACAGCTTTGTGACACTAAAAAAGTGTCGTTTGGGTACTTAAAAAAAAGTATCCTTAACAGTGGTAATAAGTTAGTACTGCTCATTATATTATTACTACTGTTGACCATAGTACTGCCATGGGACAGACTTATGATGTCTAGATTCGTGGACAAGTCAATACTGCCAATCATCTTGGTTAGTACTGTTATTGATTTTTTTGTACTGCCAGCAATGGAACTTAGTACTGTTTAGGTTTATATACTTTATACTCCCAGGTATGAATTAATACTGCTAGCCTTATCCAGTTCGTACTGTTAGGCTTGTTATTTGGTTCGTACTGCTAGCAATGAATTCTTATTACTGGCAAGGGTATTTTACTACTGTTCGAGATAAATAAAGGGTTTGTTAATGCAGCTTGTTACGTGTTTAGTGCTGCTAACCCTAATATTTAGTGTTGTTAAGCTTTGAAGAACAGTACTAAGGTTATGGTCATTAATACTGCTACCATAAAGGATTACATGTGCAGTTAAGGGGAAGGTTTGATACTCTTGGATTCGAATGCCTTGGTGTGAACGTTTATACTGCTAGCTATCATGAGTTTGTACTGCTAAGGATAGTGCTTAGTACTACTCTACTCATTGGAATTTTAGTACTGCTAGTTCATAGTTTATACTGCTAGTTAGTACTGCTAGCGTTATCCGATAACGAACAACACCAGAGATGGATATCAGACAGAACTAGAAAACCAATTTTATTTGATTTTGGCTTTTATGATTTAGTTTTTGAATTGAAACAGATTACAAAGGCTCGTATTATTTGAAATAATTAATTACGAAGAGGATTGTTTATCACTTATTTGGAGTTGAAGTGGAATTATTTGGGTTTGTTTTTTATCATACCTTTTAGCAGGAGGTAACTTGTTCATGCGTTCAACGTTGTGACGAAGACTTAACGAATCTATCAAAGGTGTGTGATCTACAAACTTATGGTGCTCAATGCTCATATTTGCTATCACTTTGGCAATGTGTCTCATAGAAGATGAGAATTTTGTCAAGAGGTTGCGATCTACTTATATTTTGGTCTTGGTATGAGTTTGAAATCACATGGATAGTACAAGATATAAGACACAAGTTTGGGTTGTTCTACTTCAGCATCAAGTTGGTAATACTTAGTTTTCTTCATCAATAATCATTACATAGAGCCTACATTCAATAAATTATTAAGATATGGGTTTCAGGGGAAGCTTAATGTTAAAATGTTTAACCATTTATATGCACTACATGAGGTAAAGGTTTTTACTACTGTAAGTCATTATTACTACTGCTAGTTTAAGTTTCTACTACTCAAGTTCATTTATCTTAAGGCGCGTCATGGAGGGTAATTTGAGTTGTTGGAAGGCTGGATTAGAAGTGTGATAGTGGTTTGTGGTTGTCGAAATAAAAGTTGCATACTTTAGTCCCCTATTTGATTATGACAAAAAGGGGAAGAAGGCGTTACAAAGATAATTTGCAACTTGTAGATATAGTTCTGCTCTTTCATATATATTAGCTTCAGGGGAAGAAGCTCGTGCTTATTTTGGTTTTTGTTCTACTTATCAACTTTGGGGATGATTGTTGGGAATTATATTTGTGTTGTTTAGACAAAAACATATGAAAGATATATGGACTTAATAAGACAAGAAGGAATTCTTCTATAGATGGAAGATTTGAGATTCTGAAGTAAACTTAAATGTTAAAACTGATTTATTTTTTATATCTTTTTGTGTTCTGATCCTTTGTAAATAACCTAATATCTCTAATATATAAAAGAGGATACAAGTCATTAGGTTTAGGTGTACTATATTCGTGTAGTTAAGTGTTCATTATTCGGTAATTTGTGTAGTCGGGGTATGTGTATTCCACAGGCGTGTGTTAGGTAGACGCCATATGTATGCGTTTAGCCTCAAGGATCTTATGGATTAATGTTTAAAGTTCATATTTGTATCCGTTTTATTCTGTATCAAATACTATTAAGGCTTGGAACTTTTTGGTGTAAAAACTTGTTCATAACATTGTTCGTTATGTATTTATCGCTGTGCAAATATGTTATCAATGTTATTATATCCTAGATGGCTTAAACGGTCCTAGAAGATTATCAACAATTCTTTAATCTTTACAAGAATGTTTAAAATTCTATAATCTTTGTGTTATTTTTTATTGATTTTACAGATTTGGCTCTTCCACTATGTGATCAGAGGCACCAGTACCTTAGGTACGAGGGGTTACATTACACATATGCTGATATACAGGAGGGAGGTGCATAGGGTGCAGGTATTTGATTTTGGTGCATTGCCAGACTTGATGGCTGAGGGGCTTAGTGCTAGGATGCTTATGGAGCACAAGGATGCTCAGGGAGTGAGTTTATTCACTAGCTAGGCCTGGAGTTTTTCAGTACATTTAGGTTTGGAGAGGTTGTGACTGATTTAGACACGCCTGGAGCTCTACAGTTTCAGTTAGGAGGAGCAAGGCGTCACCTGAGCTGGAGGCAGTTTATTGTAGGTTTGGGATTACATACAGGGGAAGAGATGGAGTCCCCGGGTTTTGCTAGATAATGGGCTGAGAGTGCGAGACAGATCCCCGACAAGGGGAATCTGAGAGATTATTGGATAGGGATCTCATCTGCTGGAGATTTCTTTGGCATAACCCCGTCTTATACTGTAATTAGGGATTTGATTTTTAGGCTGTGCCATAGGTTGATTGCTTGTAGTATTTCTGGGAGGAGTCAGGTACCTGAGAAGGTGACCGTGACTGATCTGTTTTACTTGAGAGGGATGGACGTTGGCTCGGTCTACGTCCCTTATTTATTGGCTAGGTACTTAAGGTTGTTTGCTGCTGGGAGGAAGAGTGGGGCTCTTATCTCTGGAGGTCAGTTTGTAGCTCGATTAGCCGAGCATTTTGGACTCCTAATGGAGAAGAGGCTTCGGGGATTGACTATTATTTCCCCTACACTCCCTATTATTGATATGACTGAGTTAGTGAGGTTACAGATCTGTATGGAGATTGATGATACATGGGCTTGGGTAGCCTTGAGACCAGAGAGGCAGCCTGATGTTGCGGTTGGTGCCTATGAGGCCGTTAAGGATGCTCCTGCTGTTGATGATGATATGCCTCAGGCTGTGCCACCACCATCTAGGACTTAGGGTGAGAGGATTGCCCGACTAGAGGAGGAGGTACATGGTATGTATGAGCTGCTTCAGGGTCAGAGTGAGGTGTTGGATCACATGGCCTGAGACTTTTCCAGGTTTGCTACGTGGACTGTTACTAGCTTAGCACGGATGATGGACAGAGCTGGCGTGGCTTACACGAGCTATTCTGAGACATCGGGAGAGTACCAGAGACGCACCATGCGCAGGACTGACGGTGCCAGCACCTTCACAGCCCAGCAGGACCAGCAGCAGCCAGACCCATGATCCCTCTACTCCTTATCTTTTGATTTTATCCTCTGTACATTTATATTATTTATATCATGTTGTACCTAAACTTAAAACTGCTTATCTTTTGAAATATATATCATGATGTGATGTTTTGATTTGTTTTTGTATGATATAATCAAGCCTGGCAGTAAGTTCAGCGCCATAGTTCATGAATATGTTACGAAATCAAGCAGGGTATTCACACCAAAGAGCAGAATGGAAAAGAGAGAATGATTCCAAGTGTATAGAAGCTAAAGAAAAGTCTAACTTAAAGACTTCGCTATAAACAAAAGTGCTTCTCGGGAGACAACCCGGAACGTTATTTAATTTTATCGAGTCTGTCTTCCCAGACA
Source organism: Tanacetum coccineum (assembly GCA_026074375.1). Classification (NCBI taxonomy): domain Eukaryota; kingdom Viridiplantae; phylum Streptophyta; class Magnoliopsida; order Asterales; family Asteraceae; genus Tanacetum; species Tanacetum coccineum. The sequence continues at coordinate 45,815 of BQNB010036837.1, read as the reverse complement.
TCAATACGGCGTATCCGCTCCATACCATATGTCTGGACGTAAGATGCCCATAGAACAACCCGTAGAGCCAATCCTTTAGGAAATACACCAATTATTTGTTTCGTTACACCTTTACACCTTAGCCTACCCTGTTAGATTAAGTTTATTTTATAGTTGCTAGTTGCTTAAAGTGTAAAGTTTGTATTTTCTGAGTCTTGTGTTAAAATTTTCTATTTTTGGTACGGTTGGAAGAAATTTGCACATCGCAAATAGGAATGTATATTATAGTCAAGTAATCTAGTGATACGGACCAAGTAATCTAGATGTTGGGATAGCTCTCCATATAGTAATTTATACATCTAGAATCACAGGATCACAAATATTGTCCTTCTAAAACCGTGCTAAGGATACGCTTCTGGCTTAACTAGTTAACAGAAACTGCCTTTGGTTTATTGAACATGTTAACTAGTAGGTGAATCTAGATAATTCAACCAATAATGTTCTTGTTCCATTGGATAGTTGGACAAGTGGACTACTAGAGTATAAATTGCCATTAAGCAGTAAGTGGGTAAAGTCTCTATGAGCTAGGGTTTAACAAGATCACCATTGCTTTAATCCCTATGATAGATTATAATCCGCAAATAAGGATGATTTATGCGGATGCTTTAATTGTGACAGAATTAATGTGTCTAGGTCTTAGGATGAAGTCCCGCCTAAGTCTAAGAATGATATGCCTCTTCGAGATAAGTAATCATTGCACTGAATAAACAAACCAACCTTCTAATCGAATTAATGATGGATAATACAGTTTTCTATTATAAGGCTTGACCGCTCTTTTATCTTCTGTTAATTTGCTTGCATGGGTTAAAGCGTCTTGAATTGATTGTAGTCACCAACCAAACCCGTGCCAGTCTCTCAGGCTGAAACCTCCCTTTTACCTGTTAGAAATTAGGATTGGAACTAACATAGGATTAGCATAGGCCTGACTTAGATTAGAACTAACTTAGATTAGATAACCAAAATATTAATAAATTGAGAGATTTAACCTCGCTTCAAGTGTTCGACACCCTACTTACTACGAATCTACCACCGACTGGGTACACTGCCCGTTAAAGTGTTGTTTTTGGTTAAGTCGGCAAAATATAAATTTAAAACTTAAATCTATAATATATATAACAACACAAGACACATCAAAGGTCATAAACCTACGAGCCACCAACATTATTTGTTGACAGTTTTCGGGAGTATTCATTTTCAGGTGTAAGTAAAGATGGAATAGGTTGGGATATGTGAATTGCAGGCCTTAGTGTAATTCCCGTGTGGACTTTTCATGTGAAGCCTTGCTTGCTTATTTGTCGGGTTCTTAGTATTTGTAAGTTTTGGTTTGAGTTTGGATTTCGACCCTTGTGTGGGCATTTGGAATTGTAGAGGATTTTGGATTTTGGTTTTGATTTGGGGACATCACTCGAGGTTTGTTCGGGTTGATGGTTTCGTAAACACTTTAAGTTTATGCATCTGTAGTTTTCTCATTATATTTGTATCCTTGTGTATGATTGATCATTATGTTCATGATCGTAGAGTTTCGCCATTGTCGCGCGGTTGTTATGACAGTGTAATGGCCGTATTGATATAAGAAGTGGATATGACATATCGAGGTTAATGAATACGAAGTATTGGTAGTTTAGCATGGATACAACGTATCCATGGGTATGGATACGGCGTATCTATTAAGTCAGACCATATGTAATAATGTAGTATAAAATATAATGTGGCTAAATTAGGAGAAAAGGGACTTGAGGGACCTAGGTTGCCAAATGGCCAAAGTTCCACCAATTAATATCTAGACATTTCCCTGGAACATCTAAAATGTTCTAGAGATATTTTAGGTGTATGTGTGTGTGTCGACACAGTAAAGAAGAAAATAGAAGGAAAAAGATGATGTACTTTCTAGTAATGAATTGAAGGTGATTTGAGGTCCTAATCAATGAATTATGTCTCTAGCAATGATCCTACAGAAGTAAGAAACCTTCTATTGAGTTGAATTGGTAATTTATGAGTTAGGGTTTATGTACCCAATTTGGGGGTTTTGGGTAAAAAGTATTTACAAGTAAAGTGATAAGGTTATAGTAATTATGGGTAAAGTTATATTGATTAAAGTTAGTAATTATGGGGGTTTTAATCATATGATCAAGATATGATCATATGATGATTAAGATAGAATAATAGGTATGCTTAATGGGTTGGTATAAAGACCCTTATTATAGTATTCTTTAAATGTTTTAATGATATGTGATGATTATGGCATTAGAATGGCAAGCATGAATGATGGTGGAATGTTGGTAAATTAGCTTGGATCAAGGTAAGTAAACAGGTTATAATGTGCTATTATATTAATTTTATCATTATATGTGTCGTGGTTGATGTAATAAAAGTTAAGCTTGGACTAAGAATAGATTAGAGGCTAGTTGGCAAACTAGCCAAGATTGTGGTTAAGTCCATTTTGACCCATTTAAGGTATGTTATGACTTTGTATGAATTGTTGTTATGTGTCTGAAGTGTAATGTGTTAGTGTTGACGAAAAGTAGTCTTATGGAATAATGATGGATAAGAATGATGTCTATGTGATGAATGAAGTATTATATCATGTTATTGCAGTTTACTTACTAAGCGTAATGCTTACGGTTTAGTTGATTAATGTTTTGTAGGTACTTGCGAAGAAGGTAAAGCGTTTGATAAAATGGTTATGATAGGAAGCAAGGATCGGGTATAAATAAAGATGTTCGTAGGAGCTTAGTACTAGTTACCGAGCTCATATCAAGGTTGAACCCCATGTGTCTAACGGTTTGTTAATGAATGTGTTATGTGTCAAAGTATCGTGTAAAGGTGGATGATTGAAATGGTTAAGAGTCATTTGAATTAGTTGGTTGTTTAGTGTATGCAAACAGGTCGAAACGGGTGTTTGGTAAACCCCGTAATGTACATGTTTATGGGACATTTAGTCCACAAATGTATTTGGAAATGATGTATTATGATATGTAATGGGTTCTGGAAGTTTTTTTGAAGTTTCGGGTTAATGTAGTCGTGTTTTGGGTCAAAAGGGTATTTCTGCACATGTTTCTACAGGTTCTGGGCCTGTTGGTTCAATACGGCGTATCCAAGTTATGGATACGGCGTATGGAAGGTTTAGGGTGAATACGGCGTATCCATTTCATGGATTGGATTATCCATGTTACAGTTTTTGGTCATTTTTGTTTTAGTCGTAAAAACTAAACCGTAAAGAGTTAGAAGGCGTGCCACTCGCCGTTTCGAAAATAATTGAGTCTAGTTTCATTTAGTAATACTTCTAAGAAGTGAATGGTAAATGATTTTGGTAAGTTTATTAAAGAGTGACACAAGGTCATGCGTTTGAATGAAAAGTTTTAATTTTTGGTCAAAGTTAGAGTCGGAAAAGGGGCGTTTCATCTGCCACTGCTTCTGAGTTTACAAATATTCGCTTGATCTTGTGGCCTTTTACTTTAACTTCAATTCTAATTGGTCCTTTAACGATTTCGGTTGGCCGTAACGCAGGAAAGCTTATTTCCTTTTCCATTAAGTCCTTCTCTGACTCTTTATCTTTCATTATGTGGTCATCTATTGCATTCTTTGAATTGACTCTTTACCCAGCCCTAGGAGCGGAGAACTTTTGTTACTCCTAGCTCTACCAGCATATACTTTCTTATGTTACTTTGAATTGAATAGACGCCATTGCTTTACTGTGGGAAGAGTGAATAACAGGTCCCACAAATGGCGCAAATATCTGTACATATATTCGTGTACTCGTACAAACGGGGTGTTGATAGAACCGAAGAATCTATTTAACGTGCGATAGGATACTATGGATCAATATTGGTCATGGGTGATTTATGTCATGGTAAGGTGTAGGATGAGATAAGGATATAATTCGAGGGATCGAAGGATTAGGATGTCAATGTTGCAAGGTTTTGTGACTTTGGATGTTGCAAGCTTCTTTTTTTAGAACGACAATTTTTTTTCACAACCTATATCACATATCTCACAATATATTTCACACATGCCTCAAGCGTGGCTTGAACCCACAATCTCTAAGTTGGTAGGGGAACTCACATACCCAAAGATACCATTGGGAACTCACAATCTATATCACATATCTTCTTGTCCGACTTTCAGTGTTGCTGGAAGCAGGGTATCGGGTGTTACTAAGTTTGACGTTTCCTTGTCGGAATTCGCTAAGGTAAGCAAATCGAGAGCCTCGCCATCGAGTCTCACCCGTGACCAAGCTCCGACGTAAGAATAAGTATCGGGATGAAAAATAAGAGAATATGAATGAAAGAGTGTAGTAAATGCTCACATTCAATGCTTACGAAATAAAGTGGTTGAAGTATAATTATAATACTCTTCGACGCACCCTTATAACTGACAGTTCGTGGCTTAAGGTTGTTCTGCGGGTAATACGCTAGCCTCATCGACCGTTCGAAGTCATAGGATTAGACGAGGTGTTATTAGTGTTATGCTTCTTTGTTAATGGTGTTTGCTTCCCGATCCACCGACTAGCAATTTGTTCATTCCATGATGCTAATACCTTTGAAACTGACTGGGTTCTACCCAAAGTCAATGTCTCTGAAAGACTATTCCAACATCCGGAAGATTGCCCTTGTTGCAGATAGATCGGGTCCAAGACCGGATCATAGATACAACTAGGGGTGTTAATCGGGTCGGGTTGGTCGGGTTCGGGTCAATTCGGGTCGGGTCAAAGTCGGGTCAAGACTAAAAACTCCATACCCGAGCCGACCCTATTTATATTCGAGTTACTTGGGTTCAATCAACTCGGTCAATTTGGGTTCGGGTCAACCACAATATGAGTAAAATGTTAAAAAATTCCTTTTTTATACTCTTATAATTAGAAATTTATAAATTTATATTAAAAAATAAAAAAAAATCTTTATTTGGGTCAATTGGGTCGATCCGCACCTGAGTTAGCTAAAAAATTTCAACCCAATACCCGACCCTATTCAGTATTCGGGTTACTTGGGTTGATCTGAATAACACGAATAATTTTTTTGACATGAATAATCCGACTCAAATAAGCTTAATCGGGTTCGGGTCCAGGTCAGTTCGGATAGAATCGAGTTTTTTTTACACCCCTAGATGGCTAGGTACAACGTCAAGAGCGTTTGAATAAACTTATCTGATAGGCTTATTTTTCTAGGTTATTTTATTGAAATTTCAATAAACTCGTAAATCGATCAAGTTAAAAAAAAAAACTTTTCTTTTGCTTATAAAACAAAAACCCCCCTTGGACTTGTTTACTAACCCGAACCTATCAAGACCCAGAAGCGAACCAGAGATTGTGTTTGAGAATGGAGACGGCAGGAGAGTGGTTGGAAAAAGCGTTACTGGATCTATGCAAGAAAACACAAGGGTTGTCATTAGATGGTGATCTTATTTCAGGCCTTGTTTCTTACTGTGATCTTGCTCCTCCTCTTGATGCCAAAGAATACCTCGATGTAATTCTTTTTTCTTTCATTCAATTCTTTATTATACTTGTCATCTTTTATGCTTTTAGCTTTAGTTGATTGGTTAGGAGTAATGACTTGTAGTGTAGGTCCCCAAGTACTAATCCCGTAAGGCCGTAATCCAGTATCGTAGAGTCTGTGTTTATCGATAGGCAGGGGCAGAACTAGGGGGTTTCGGGACCGATAGAATATTTCCGTAAAGTTTGTATTTATAACCCTTCTTTTGTTAATAAACTTATATTGCACCCGGTCCCTTTTAGTCTTGGTTCCGCCACTGCTTTCATGTCACTATAGGTGGTTCACGTTGGGTTTGCTTGTAATAAAAACTGTATTTAGTGGTTTCCTGTAGGGATTATTGAGTTTATGTATTTCTGTCGAAGGATATGTTTATGATGTGATGTCTTCGCGTGTGATATGCAATATGGAAGCTGTTTGCTTTTAGTATAATACAATGATTGGATCATGTTAATTGGTTATGTGAAATCAAAAGGAAATTGGTAGGGTTTAGTTTTGGTTGTCTATGCATTATCCTTCAGACTTATGATTGAAAGCACCACTGTTAACGTTTACGCGGAGTTGTTTGATTCTTGCGTTTGCCTAACTATGAAATTGTCGGTTAAAGTTTGTAGACTCTAGTTGATGAATAGAAACCTGAGGTAGTTGGAAGCATTTGTTTGTCACAACCATTTTTTTGGTGTCAAATATTCACAGTCGTGATATAGCGAGGAGAAAATGTTCAAGCTAAGAAAGTCTATCAAAGATGAATAATTATATATGCTGAAGGGTTTCTAAGCATTTAGGTATTTGTACATGACAAGGATGTTTAGAATCTTGATAGAGGATGTTTCAGGTATTGTTTGTCATTTAGTAATTTGCAGAGTAATGGCAATAGAGCATGAGATAAGTATTTTCGGGATTTGGATATTTTAACAGGAATGGCAGCTCTTGCTTTGCACCATCTACCATATTGAGTCCCATTTGTATGAGTCGTGATGAAAAGATGTTGTCATTGGTCTTCTCTACTAGATGTGAGGAGAAAAAGTTTTAGGATGGTTGATCTCGCATACCCAATTGTAATTGTCTTCCCATTTTTATAGTCTATACTCAAAATTGTTTTTGGGGTTTCTGTTATCTAGCGTACTCTTAGATATCCATGAGTTGAAATTGAAAGAGAAGGAGATATCAAATGGATACAACAAAAAACGTTTTGTGCTGATTCGTCACACAGAATGCTTAATATGTTATGTTAGACTTCGTATCCAAATTAGCATCCATAACTGACAGTTTTGTTTTCAGAATCAGTTGCTGCATAAGAATCTTCATGATTGAATGTATTTAGGGCTAATTAGATAGAGTTTATGCATTGCGGTAAATAGAGATGTTATACGATCAACCGAATGTCACTGTGTGCTTGTCCTATCCATATGTGTCTCAAGTAAGAGACCTAAAGTAATGGCTCTTCCCTTATCAAACCTAAATAAACATCCGCCCATTAAAATTGTTCTTCATCTGAGCATTCGCTAGCTGGCAACACAACTCTTACCTCCATATAAAGATTGTGAGTGGTTAGGCTTAGACAGGATTCGTGTAGGTAGTCTTCTTCTGATCATGAGCCTGATTAGTTGGTCATTCCTCCACCCTGCTTCATTCATTACCATTCTAGAAAGTATCTAAAATGAGGTCTTAGGTTCAAGCGAACATAACCTTTCTTGCCCTGGGGGAAGTGAATTTTACTGGACTTGTTGGTAGGGGGACCAGGTGTACCGCTTAGCGTTTAGTATTTGATTAACTGAAAGCAAGCTACTGGATTTATTAGGGAATAGGAAAGTTGTATGCTAAGAGTCTGAATAGTATTGTTTGATCATGTTAATGCTTATCTGATAAACAGTGATTTCCTAGGCTTTAGTTATGTTTTGGAAGTCACGGATGTTTAGTGTAATATTTCATCTTTGTGTGTTATCAAACTAATTATCATACATGATACATGCAAAGGATGTTTAGTATAGGATGGAACATGTTTCCGGTAATATTTTTTACAATTGATTTGCAGATGTTTGACAACAGAGTGTGAGATGATTGTTTTCAGATTCTGAAAATTCTAACATAAAGTGTGGTGTTACTCTCTGCAGCATACCATTTTGGAGTCTCATGTGATACGAGATGAAAGGATGCATAGAAACAGTTTATGGAATTCATAATCACGTCACCCAATTATATATGTCATTCCATGGTCGTTCATAGGATTTCTATTATCTAATGAACTAAATGTCTAAATCTCTATAATTTGACAGAAGATAGCCTAAAAAAATGTCTTGTGCCCAATCTTAATATAAAATGTTTAGGGGAAGCATGAGTAATGGGAAAGAGAATGAAAAATGATGCTTGGTTAACTATAGTATAATTAATCATTCCTTAGTACTGGTCCAAACTTCATTACCCACAATTTTGGGGTTAATGAGTTTTCATCACCCGCTGCCCTCTGTTTTTTTTTTTTTTGCAACTGCCTCAAAAACTCACATAGTCCTCTTCTTTATTTTATGGCACTGATCTTCGAGATTGTGAAGGTTGTATTTCTTGATTTCTCAAATATGCTCATATCGCTGCCGCATTTTTCTGATATGCTTGATTATTTATGTGTATTTTTTTTATATCTACTTGACTTGATTTCAAATATCTGTTACGGAGCATTTGTTTGTCAAATAACTACTATAAAATTAGCTATTATAATTTTGAATCCAAATATGTTGTGATTGCTTAAAATGCATCATCTCTGATCATAATTTTTTTATATCTACTTGACATTATTCAAATATCTGTGTACGCGAGCATTTCTACTTCATGCGTCAAATAACTACTATACAAACAATGACAGCTATTATAATTTTGAATCCTAATATGTTGAGCTGATTGTTAAAAACGCACTCATCTTCTTGCGATCCATACAGTACAAGAACACAAGTATACGACATAGTCTATAAAACACAGAAATAAACCATATTTCATTTCTTATCCTATCGTTACACTGTTTCTCCTGTATTATCCATTCCCTTTCCTTTTTGTATCCTAAGTTGACCCCAAAGCACCCCCTTAAGATGTACCCTTAATATGTAAAGTCATACATTCATTTACATTGCAAACTAGGATCCATATCCAACCAAAATAAAATTGAGACCCACAAATTGGAGAACGAAGGAAAATGGTATAGTAGATGTTTAGCGTTTATTTATGTTTTCTTTTATGTATGCAGAATATAGTTGGCGAAGAAGTTGGCGGACCTGTCATCAATGAATATTTGAAACGAAGAGGGTATACAGATACTACTAGACCCTGTGAAGATGTTCCAACGAACCAACTACGCGAGTATGTTAAACCACCAGCAAAAGAATCTACGAGTGTTTCCAGAAAACTAGTAAAAGCTCCAAAAGAGTCTACAGCATCCACTTCCAACGAGAAAAATATCCCAGATGAGATCACTCAGACACAAAACCAACAAACGGGAAATCAAACCAAGTCAAAGAAGAAAAAAACTGGGAAAGTCATATCTCTTGAGGAGGCTTCTAAGGGTTCTATCATCTTTCAGCAAGGAAAACCATGTTCATGTGATGCACGTAGGCACAGACTAGTGAGTAACTGTTTGTCTTGTGGAAAGATTGTGTGTGAACAGGAAGGAGAAGGACCTTGCAGTTTTTGTGGGGCACTTGTTCTGAGAGAAGGAAGCACGTATGCTGGGCTTGAGTTGGAAAGTGGCCCCTTATCTGATGCTGATGCAGCAGCCGAAGCTTTTGCAAAGAGGCTTGTTGATTATGACCGCAACTCTGCTGCACGTACAACAGTGATAGATGATCAAAGTGACTACTATGAGATTGAAGGGAACAGTTGGCTGTCAATGGAGGTATCTTGCTAGTGAACTGTTTAATCCAGAAATGTTAGAAATGGTAAAATGGTTGAATAATGACTACTGAGTCAAAACAGTTAAGTTTTTGGTACTTATTGGGTTGAACCAAAAACACTATCTTTTACTAAAATTTTAACTATTTTGGAAGTAATTAGTGTGCGACAAATATGATTACGAAACAAGCATCATATATTTTTCTCTAAATGATATGTGCTCTCTGGTAAAATTCTTTAGGAGGTCCTCTATACCTAAAAAAGCACATTTTGGTAGATTTAAAATCTGTTCGACCCATTTCATTTTCGGCAGCACTTTTATTTTTGCTCTCTGATTTGTTGGAGATCAATCATAATCCAAATCGACCCATGCATAAGTAGTGAATAGGTGTTGCCACCTCTACTGAATATGCGGTATGTGGTTTGTTACACAGGAAAAGGAACTTCTGAACAAGAAAAAAGAGGAGATAGAAGAGGCTGAACGTGCTAATCGTAACAAAGTTGTCATATCTTTCGACCTACTTGGGCGTAAGGTATATTTTTTTGAAATTTTCTTTTTCTTTTACTTTTGTTTTTGTTTTTGTTTTATGTGATTATCCCATTTCCCTTGAATGATATGTAAACATGTAAAAGCTTTATTACATCCTTCTTAGGTTTAGAGGGTGTTTGGATGTGCCTTCAGTAATCAGGTTTTGGGTTTGAGTAATATGATTCTTTTCCGGGTACAAAAACAAAAAGTGTGTCAAGTTGGTTGCATTTTCGGGTACAAAAAATGGTCATAAGATACACACAATAGACGGAATTCAAAAGTATAATACTTCTATTAACATGTAAGGGCAAAACGGTCGTATGATACACACAATAGACGGAATTCAATAGTATGATACAATAGGAAAAAATAAAGATGGCTACACAATAATAGAACAAAAACTGACAAGTTAGTTACATTTCCGTGCCTTTCGCCCTTTTATATAATTATGCTTTGCCAAGATTATATAATCATTTGAAAATGCACATTTTAAAATACCATTAGAGCTAAGATTCCATGATACCATCTTTCCTTTTAATTTGGACTTGAAATTTACGAGTGTATGACCACTGATTTTGGGGAAATCGAGTGTCTGTGTTGCCACTTGCACATGTATCATTATTTTTTGCATTGAACTGATAGAACTTTATTTTAGGTGCTTCTAAATGAAGAAGCAGCCTCAGAACAGTCACAGCAGAGCATCTTGTTTCGACCTGCTAACGAACGAGAAGTAAACCGCATCAAGCCCAACCCAACCCTTGAGATACAACCAATCTTCATTGACCCTGGCCACACCAAGAAAAATGTTGATGGGAAGGCAAAGCATGTCAAGAAAGGGTTGTCAACAGGCTTGTGCTTGGAAATTAGTGGGAGAGTGCAGCATGATTCCAGTGAACAAAAGCATCATGACCATTTAGAGATTAGCAGCTTTTAAGTTGTGTGCTTATCCGGGTACAACAAATTCCATTTCTTTTTTATCTCATGTCGCTTTGGATACTAGATGGTTTTGATAACATGTGTAATCTTTTGATCTTGATATATTTTTTAGGGCATCTGGCGGTTTGATTGGTTTATTTCAGGGTTTGGATAGTGAAGCGGCATGGAATTAGTTTGACAAGCTACAGAATTATAGATGATGGTTTGGTAAACTACTGGATTTTTACGATGAAAAGACTGTCTTAGTTTTGGCCATCAAAAGTTTGAAGATAAGTGTTTGTAGTTATATAGTGACTATCAAGCAAATATAAATTGCTGGCGTTTTTGGTTTTCGACTATATTGATCAGATTTAGTTTTAATACTCGTTTAGTCTTCTCTGGTGTTATTCTTATAGCCGAGATACGAAATAGGAGATATGTACTAGCAAAGCTGATGCTTACACCACTAAAACCGGTGTGTCTCTTAAGTTTGGTGGTGTAATGCTCGTGTTCAACTCTATATGCTTTAACTCCTACGCTGAGGCATCATCGTAAATGCATTTGTATAATTGTGATTACTTCAAATCTATACGAAAAACAAGCAAGTGTGGTAATATAGAAGATCCGAAGGGCTCCAAACGGACCTCAATTCTCCTATACCATTTGTTGCTTTTTCTTCACACTTGTGGTCATGTTTTTTTCAAAATCCAATCTCTTGCTACTTGTCTTATACCAAGTGTAATAAGGAAGTTTCATTATAGTGGTCACCACTCTCAAGTCATCATCAACTCAGTTTTTTCTTTACAATCACACAACCTACTTAATGTAACAAGACAACCGCGAACCGCGCTCACCATTAAAACATACATCACTTAAACCCAAATACACTCTACAAAAACTAGGGCTGAGCATCGGGTCAAAACCGAACCGAACCGAAAACCGACTTTGAGGAAAACATGAACCGGAATCCGAACTGATCAAAGCCGAAACCGAACCGAATAGATAGTTTAGGCTTATTTTTTAACCGAAAATGGTTGATTCGGTTTCGGTCGGTTCTGCTCGGCTCGGTTTGTCGGTTCGGTTCGATTTTCGGTTGGTTTTCCTCAGCCCTAACAAGAACCATGTAATAAAAACACCCGCAAATAACAACCTCACACTACTCGATCGTGTAGTCGACTGAGTTTTGCATTATTTTACTCATGACCGCAATTGTGTGAGGTGGTCGTAATAGGGGAAGACTCAATCATGGTGCACATGACTCCGCCGTGAATCACCAAATTACTGGTGGTTTTAGCTATCATCTTCAAAACGGGTATATCTTCATTTTCAAAGCGAGCATATGTTTTAAGATCTATGGAGAATTTTCGATTATATTAACTTTAGTTTCATCTTTCAAGTTATGATCTTTAAACATTCGCACTACATCAACTAGTCATACAAAATTGCTCAGAATCACGGCTGCCGCTGGCCTTTAAAAGTCAAAAGTGGGTACACTTTTATATAGTACAACTGAAATATGAATTTAAAGTTAATACTAGAAAAGATTACATGTCTTGTTCACGTGGTTTCCTAAATCACATTCGTCATTCTTATTTGCTTTTAATTACATAGATAATTTTTATTTTTTAAACTATTTTTATTGATAGTCCTTATTCTAAAAAATAGTGACTATTCAACTTGGTTAGCTCAGTTGGCTACTAAGGGTGTCCTTGGGAAGGTTGTTACCACATGCGAGAGGTCTCAGGTTCGAGTTACTGTGGAATTGAATCACTAATTATTATTCGAGACTGGCATGGACTACCTTCTAGGTAAGTACTGTGAAATCGAATAACTAACTTAGTAACTGTATTAACTCGCCGTTCGAAGAAAAAAAATGGTGAAACAAAAACAATAAATTATTACATAGTTGACTTTAAAAAAAAAATAGAGACTGCGGATGCAGTTAGTTTAAAAAATTAGATATAAATATAATGTAATTAAAATTGAATAGATCCGGAAAATTTCAAGTTAATACGATCTAAAATTCTCCATAGGACCTTTTGTTCCACTTAATGTAACGAACTTTCATGTTATGTGTTGATTTGCACACTGAAACTTGTTTTACCGGATCAGAACTTATGAATCCTACGTGGACTTCCATGTAGGACTTCCCCTCACACATTTAAGGCCGTACAATAGCAACGTACTTTCGATTTTGTTCCATCTTGGTACGTGAACTTTTTTTTGTTCCACTTACTATAACGAAATTTCAAAGTTCGTGTTATTTTGCACCGTCTAAATCTTGTTATAAGGGATGAGATACATTTTGGTTCACTTAACGACGTTTGCAACGTTAGGCTTTTAGCAACGAACGTTTTGCACGTTAGTCCTTTATACTAAACGGTTGTTTATTTTGTTTTCTAATTATTTTTTAAATTTTATACACGTTTTTTTTTTTTATATACATGTTTTATACACACATTTTTATGCACAATTTTTATATGCAGTTTTTTACAAACATTTTTATTCATTTTTATTACACGGTTTTATACACGGTTTTATACTATTTTAACACATTTTTTACCGATTTTATTCACATATTTTTACACTCGCTTCTTATATAACAATTTTTTATAGTAATTTAATTACGAAAAAAAAATTAATTTTGAAAAAAAATTTAACCAAAATTTTTTTAAAATTTTTTTTAACTTTTTTAAAAAAAAATTAATTTCGAAATAAATTTAATTTTGAAAAAAATAAAAAAATTTAATTTCTAAAAAAAATTTAATTTTGAAAAAAAATTTAAAAAAATTTTAACCAAAATTTTTTTTTTAAATTTTTAATTTTAAAAAAAAAAATTTCGAAAAAAATTTAATTTTGAAAAAAATTCTAAATTTTTTTTAACCAAAAACCTTTTTTTTAAATAATTTAAATTTTGAAAAAAATAATAAATCTCAAAGTATTAAACATTTTTATAGAAAAAAAGTTCACGTACTAAAACGGAACATTAGAAAAAGTTCACGTACCAAAACGGAACATTAGAAAAAAAGTTCACGTGCCACGTAGACTATTAGCCGGTAATCAAACTTTTTATCCGGTTGCCTATCCAAGTTGGTGCAAAGTAACACAAAACATGAAAGTTCGTTACATTGAGTGGAACAAAAAAAAGTTCACGTACCAAGATGGAACAAAATCGAAAGTACGTTGCTATTGTACGGCTAAATCCCATTTAAAAACTAAGGCACGACTTTTAACAAATTTTATATCTAAAAATCACAAATTTAAAATAAAAATTTTAGGAAAAAGAATTAGAATTTTTTATGTATTTTTGAATTTTTTATGAATTTCTAAAGATTAATGATTTAATCCTAGAACATATAATCGTTTTGAAAATGAACATAATGTTAGGAATGTCTAATTATTACGCTTTCCCCTAGTAAAAACTCATATTTTCATGAACGTTAAATTAAATGCAAGTATATGAGTGCGAACAATTATTTTAAAGACAAATCAAAACAAAAATATGAATATACTTGAGTTGGACAAAGGGAGTAATACTTTAAGGGTGTGTTTGGCTTGTATGTGGGCTTGAAATCGGATTTGAAATTAGTATCTTTTATCTGGTAAAGGAAAACGTCAAGTAGGGTATTCGTATTTCAAAAAAATCAAATCATATCATATTTAGTAATATTTTTTCAATTTAGATTTTTTAAAGAATATATATATATTTAATTAAAAAGTCTAAATATATCCGAATTTGGCAAAAAAAATTCTATAATTCGTTTTTGGATAATGAGATGTAATCAAATTAACAAAAAATAAGAAGAAACATATGTGTCAAAAATAAATCAAAATAAAGTTAAACAAGCGGATGTCATTGCTAAAACTTTTGTGCCTTAAATATGAATTAAAAAAATATAAATTCCAAAAGATAAAAATAAAATTAAATAGCAGTATACTTAATTTTTTCACACGATGTGTGTGCTTCTTCTCCTTCATTCAGCGACAAAAAACAAAACCCACTAGAGCAAACCCTAAAATCGCTCCGAACTACTATTCGATCAAACAAAATAATCGACATGATGGGAATGTTTGTTGAATTTGTTTACCACAATTGATTATGTTAATACAAATAATGTTTAAAAACGTTATTTATATTTTTCGACCTCTCAATGTTTTGATAATAACAAAATGTAAAAAGGTTTACGATAAAAATAAACGTTTACAAATTATTAATCGTAAAATTTCATTTCTAAGATTAGTGATCACTTAAAGTATGGACAAACAAATCATTAAACATGATTAGTGATCAAGAAAATATTTTTTTCTTAATCATCACATTTTTACAAAAGTATTTTCACAAAAATAAATATACAAAATACTTTTTAATTAAATTTTTTTTTTATTTAAAACTTAAATTTGAAATTTAAATTCCCCCTCCCCAAAATAGAAGCTTCCATACCAGATACAACATTATCCACAAAAAGACAAAAACAGGAGCGGAGTCTATTGGGCGGCCCCCTTATAGGCACGGCGGCCCCCAGGTATATCTGGGACCGCCTGCAGATGACTGTTGGATTCGCTGGCTCTAAATATTGCACTATTTCTCGCAGAAAAACACACCTATTTGCATAAATTTTTCCAGTCTTCTTTCTCTCTTTAAAAACTTTTTTTCTCTCACTAAAGCTCTTGATCACTAACATTATTTGATCTTGTTTAAAGTGATCTAATCTCTTCTTCTCATCTCTCCTCTCTATCAAGTGCAAGAGAAGAACATTCATATTCGTCAAGAAACGAATTGTTATTTAGTGATCTCTCTTCTCTTCTTCTAAATATCAAATCTCTATTGTAATTATCGTGTGTAATTGTGTGATTCGGATTGTGTGTAAATCCGATAGTGTAAATCTTGTGAGTGTATAATGTTTGTGAAGTGGTAGATTGGTTCTAGCTAAGATTGGGACTCGACATTTAGCTTAGTGTCGAAAAATAATGTAAGCGACGTGTAAACGGTTTTCTCCGCCTGAAGGAAGCTTGTTGACATAGTGAAATCTCGAGTAGGATACTCGGGGAGTGGAGTAGGGCGAAGAAGAGCTTCGTAGCCGAACCACTATAAATCTTTGTGTCTTGGTTTGATTGTTCCTTCTCTCTTCTCTTTATATTGTTGTGATTGTTATTTAGTATTAGTTTAGATATTTACATTGTTGATTCATATTGTTGATTGGTTGAACATACAACTCGAATCTAAGTATTTTGAAAGCAAACTTTTAAAACGTAAAACGAACCTGTAAACTATTCACCCCCCCCCCTTCTAGTTTCCACAATTGGTATCAGAAGCCAAAGTCACTCAAGATTTTTAAAATATATTGTATTTTAAAGCTTGGATCGATCTATGAATTCCGACAAATATCTAGAAGGGGCAATCCATGCAAAGACCACCACTTTTTGAAAGTGATAGTTTTATTTACTGGAAAAATAGATTCGAGACATATGTTAAATCAAAAGATCTTGATCTTTGGCATGTTATTACTAATGGTGATTTTCAACCTATTCAACAAAATTCGGAAACCAAATTAGATGAGGTTATCCCTTTTGAAAAACAAAGTGACGATCTTAAAAAGAAGCTTGCGAAAAATAACGAAGCTAAAATGGTTATTTACAATGCTTTGCCAAGAAAAGAATATGAAAGAATTTTTATGTGTAATATGAAAAACTTTGTTAAACACCCATCAAGGTAATAACCAAGTCAAAGATAACAAGATCGACCTTTTGGTACAACAATATGAACAATTCGTCATTTCTGAAGACGAATCTATAGATAGTGCTTTTGCTAGATTTAATACTATCATTACTAGTCTAAAAGCTCTTGATGAAGGTTATTCTAGCAAGAACTATGTTAGAAAGTTTCTTAGGGCTCTACATCCTAAATGGAGAGCAAAGGTCACGACGATTGAAGAGTCGAAAGACCTAACATCACTGTCACTTGATGAACTCATCAGGAATCTCAAAGTTCACGAGATGATCATCAAGAAAGATTCTAAAATAGTTAAAGCTAAGAGAGAAAGAAAATCTCTTGCTTTAAAAGCTAAGAAAGAATCTAGTGATGAGGAGTGTTCGACTTCCGAAAGTGGAGATGAAGAATACGCCATGACGGTTAGAGACTTTAATTCTTTAAGAGAAGAGGTAGATTCGTGAGACAACCTTTGAACGACAAAAAGACGTTCCAAAGAAGTAGTGATGACAAGAACGATAAAGGTGATAGAAAATACTTTAAATGCGGCGATCCAAATCATCTTATTGGAGAATGTCCGAAGCCAACAAAAGACAAGAACCAAAGAGCTTTCGTCGGAGGTTCTTGGAGCGATAGCGGTGAAGAAGATGATTAGAAAGTCAAATAAGAAACGTGTCTCGTAGCGCAAGCATCAAGTGAGGTATGTTCCGAATCCTCTTACTTTAGTAATGAAAACTCATCAATAGATGATTTAGTTTTAGATAATGAATATGATAAACTATGCAAAATGAGTTTAAAGATAATCACTAAAAACAAAAGATTAAAAGCCATTAGAAATAGTTTAGAAAAAGAACTTGGTATTCTAAAAGAAAAAATGTCTACACTCGAGAAAAACAAGGGAGTTGATCTCGAATGTGTAAAGTGTCATATGCTTAAAATTGAGAATGAAAAACTCAAAGAGGAAGCCATTAAATTAACTAAATTTGAACATAGTACACATTGTCTAAATAAAATGTTAAGTAATCAAAAACCCTCTGGAGAAAAATTGGGTTTAGGGTTTAATTCATTTGAAGCATCATCTAGTGGAACTAATGAAATAAAATTTGTGAAAGCCCAAAAAAAGACGTCTTCTGACGGAGGTCCCATAAATATGGGTGGACCCCATATTATACAAGCGGCCCCCAAAGCAATTATAGGACCGCCACTAGTCAACACACCTAGATCTGAGAAAAATGTGTCTTTTCAAAAATCTATTTTGGGCCTTAGACCAAAACACATAATAGTAAACAACGTCAAAGTTCCAGTTGCTAGTGATAATTGTTAGGATTAAGAAAAAAGACTCGGTCACCACATATATTTCTTATTTAGCATAGCTCGTAGTGGGTACAGTAATCGTATGATTTATGGTGTTAGGCCGGGTCTTTACCCACTGTAAGCCCACACCATAGCCCGTTTTATGGGGCGTGTAAGAACTATTTAAACCCTCTCCACACATGGAGAGGGTGTTGGAAGAAATCATTTTACACACACTCTTTAGTGTGTTTCTCCCATCCATCTCTCTCTCTCCAACTTTCTCTTTCTAACATCATAAGTGTGTGAAATTAGGAACCTACAATTGGTATCAAGAGCAAGGGGTGGATTAAGTGATGTGTGGTTTGTGTTACGCTTATTGAGATGCGGTTTATCTTTTTTTTTCTTTCTATTCGTGCTTATAAGGAAAAAAAATTAAATATGCCTTGTTTAAATATTAACCCATTTAATCTCTTGGGCAAATCATGATTGGTAATCTAAATATAATGGGCTTACTCATATAGAAAATTCATAAGATTAAAAGTAGGAATTTGTTTTGGGCTGTTAACTTTTTTGTGGCCTATAAAATCATGGGTTAAAAATATATTAGTGGGTCCACGGCTTAATGTTTTTGTTTTGTAACTGAGCTTATAGTGTTTTTCTATTCGTGGCTTATTTGAGGTTTATTAGGGATTAGTCAATCATGTTCGTCATTGCGTTTTGAGTATTTTGTGGTTGCGTTTTGGCTGGAGACAAGAGAGTACCAAGTGAAAACGACTCATTGAAAGTGACGTGTGGTCCCAAAAAGTACGAACTGCGTTTTGTCCCTTCAAGTTGCGTTTTGTGTTTCTTTTTTCAGGTTGCATTGCGTTTTGCCATTTTGTTTTGTAGTAAGTTGGGCTTGTTTCTTGCCATTGCGATTTGATATACAGGTTGCGTTTTGTCTACTACAAAGTACTTGCGTTTTGTCAAGTGATTGAAGACCCTAAATGCATTAATACTAAACGAATCTCTGCCAAAAAAATTTAGGCATTGCGTTTTGTCTAGTAAAAACCGTTGCGACTTGTGTTTGCGTTTTGTCAGAGACCTTGCATTGCGTTTCTGTTGTTTTTGTTAAAGATACAAGCAAGGACGAGAGTACATTTTGGCTACTAGAGGAGTCGAACAACTCAAGAAACATGTATGAACCGAACAACTAAGTCTCTTTCGGGTTTTACGGTTTCGTGTGTCGGTTAACCACGGGACTTTTAATCACTACCATTGTGATCGTGACACTTTTTCGATCAACGTGGTATATTCATTTATTACCGACGATAAACGTACGAGTCCGCGAGAGCAAAAATATAATCGTTCCAATTTTTTTTAGTTTAAATGAAGAAGACGAACTCGTGCATATGTTTCTAATTTTTTAAGATTGTTTAAACATTTGAATTTTTCAATTTCAACCTTCTAGTTTTCTATAATTTTAGTTTTAGTCCTTAGTTAAATAATAACGTTATTATTAGTACATATCTTTAAAACCTTTTACACTTTAACCTTTAGTTTTTAAATAACTTTAATACTAGCCCTTAGCTTTGCAACAATTTTAATTTCAACCTTTTACTTTTAAATCATTTTCACTTTTAATTTGTTTTGTTTTTCAAAGTTTTATAGCTAATCTTTAGTTAAAAATAAATAAATAAATATAAAAAAAATTAAAAAAAAACAATCTTTGAGTTTTAATCAACTGTTTCTCACTTAAAGTTCTACGTTTGTGCACCGGTCATCGTTTTACGCTCATTAATCGTTACAAAAGCTCAAGTTCTTCGATTACAACAACGATTTCACCATCAATTCTATTTTCACGGTGTTTTCTTGATTTGGTAAAATCCCGCGAATTACTCACTTGTTTTCTCGGTTTAATCAAGACTTGTAAAATCTCGTGAACTAGATTTCCATTCTCAAACCACAACAAAAATCACTTAATCTACTTAAGATCCTTAATTTAATTTCACACATCGAATTTCAATGGAATCTTCAAATTCAAATTCAAAAGAGAGAGAGCTGCAACTGACGCAACGTCTCGCAAAACAAAGGCACTCCCACTGCATGGCATAGTTTGAACAGCTCGAGACACATCTTCGTGATCTCTATCTCAATAGTTCGTCTCATGTTGTTGATGCATTTAAACCAACATTTCACTCATTCTTCGGTCAAGAGCATCACACTTTCAGAGTGAAGATGTTCCATAATCTGGATCAGTTAAGGCTATAACTTGAAAGAGATAATCTTCTTGAGGTTAATCCAAGGACTTTCCTTAAAGCACTCTAAACACAATTCAAGGAATTTTTTGCCTCAAAAAGGGTAAATTCGTCGGAACATCTAAATCAATGTCAGTAAAAAGATTTCAAAGAATACACGTTCTACAAACCTAATACTTACAGACGTGATTTACTTGAGAACCTGGATACCCTTGAAGCGGTCATTCATAAAGCTGTAATTACATACGGTAGATTACAACTACTGTCACAAGATATTCAGATCAATCCGGTTCAAGCAGTGGATGACAGGTTGATTGTCTCGAAAAGCAGTGGGATAGAGTCAGAAAACAACAATGCACTCAGTAAATCAGTAAATGAAACTCAGCTACAATAACACGAGAGTTTGGTCACTAAGAGTACAACAGTAGAGGCTAATTTAACCACGGACGTTAAAGCATTGGATGCTGGGTCAGTTATTACAGAAAGCAGCAAGACAAAGTCAGATAAGCACGATACAAGCAGGAGTTCAGGGACTTTTATCACACATGCTGTAGATGCAGATATTAGACCAGTAAATGACCAAGTGCCATTTGCTGAGGTACAATTGACTGCTCAACATAATGTCCTTGCTAATGAACAACAGCATACTGAGCAATCTGAACCCATATATGACACATATCTGTTGGAAAAGGTTGATAGCAATACCACTCCTGATTCAACAAATATGTGTCATAGGGGAGGAGAGATTGACCAGGATGCTGAACAATATCAAGCAAAAAGTCCTTTGCTTAAGGCTGAGTTTCTCAAAACGAATGATATGGTTGAAAAAGAAGTTTATAATGAACTTTCAAACAGATTTTTACAACTTGAAAAACATTGTATTTCACTTGAAATTTCAATGCAACAAAAGGAAGAAAGTTTTCAAAGTAACAAACCATGTAAAAACCAGGATGCTCCTGAGTTTTGTGAATTTTTTGAGATAAATGATTTGAAAGCTCAGCTACAGGCCAAAACCATACTAATTTGCAACTTGAAGAATCAAATTAAAAGTGTGAAGGAAGAAAGTAATGAAGCCAAGGTTAAACATGACATTGATGTTTTGGAAACAATAAACATTGAACTTGAAAGTAGTGTGGCTAAATTACTTGCAGAGAATGAGAAGTTAAATAAGGAAAATAAGCATTTAAAACAGACTTACAAAGAACTTTATGATTCTATCAAAAAGACACGAATTCAGACGAAAGATCATAATGACTCACTGATTGCTCAAGTAAATAGTAAGACTGTTGAAAATGCTGATTTAAAAGCTCAGATTCAGGAAAAGGTTTTTGCGAATGTAGCATTGAAAAACGAATTAAGAAAGTTAAAAGGAAATAGCGTGGATACTAAGTTTGCAAAACCATCAATCTTGGGGAAACCAGTTTTACAACCACCCAGAAATCAATCAGTTGTTAGACAACCGAATGCGTTTAAATCTGAACGACCTAACTTTTCAAAACCACGGTTTGCCTCCCAAGTTGATGTGAATAATGTTTTGTCAAAACCAGTCAATCCTCATTATTTGCCTAAAGTTCGAGAATATGTGCTTGTAAAACCTCATCACGTGATTGCACCTGGCTCATTTAGGAATAGTCAAGAAGAATCGTATGGTTCAAATGATATGGCTCATAATCACTATCTAGAGGAAGCTAGGAAAAAGACACAAGAAAGAAATAGGAATTCAAAACCTAGTGTGATGCATACTACTAGTCTACAAAACACTACTAATGGTAGCAAACCAAATCCTAGGAGTAACAATCAAATATCTAGGAGTTTGCCTGTATCTAAGAGTAGTTGTGGAATGTCAAATGATGTGTCGCTAGTAGATCACTCTAGGAATTCTAGTTCTTTTTCTGACTCCAAACACTTTGTTTGCTCAACGTGTCATAAATGTGTCTTTAATGCAAATCATGATAATTGTATAACAAAATTCCTGAAAGAGGTGAATTCTCGTGCTAAGGTTCAATCCCCTAAGACTAGAAACAACACCAAACCCGTTGAACCAAAGAGTCATACTCAGAAACCTAGTAGGCAGATTGCTATAGGACAAAGGTTTTCTCCCAAGAAGTCTTCCGCTGTGCATGAGAAACCAAACACTCCTAGATCTTGTCTTAGGTGGAAACCGATGGGTAGAATTTTCAAGATTGCTGGTCTTAGGTGGATACCTACTGGAAAAATGTTCACCGATTACACAACCAAAGTTGACAGTGAACCTCCAAATGGTTCAAATGATGATATCACTAACCCATATGAATGCGATCAAACTCTTAATGTCAGTGCAGGTCCTACTAACTTAAGTGCAGGTACATCTTGTAATCTTATAAAGGAAAGACTCAAAGTTTGGTTGCCGAAAAGACTGATATCTCATAAACCAGTGGTTCAAGGGATTCTAATCTGATGCACATAAACAATGACGTCTGTTCACATCAGTTCAGGCCTCACTCTTCATCGATAGATGACGTCTGTTCACACCAGTTCAGGCCTCGCTCTTCATCGATAGATGACGTCTGTTCACATCAGTTCAGGCCTCGCTCTTCAACGACAAAATGACGTCTGTTCACACCAGTTCAGGCCTCGCTCTTCATCGATATATGACGTATGTTTACATCAGTTCAGGCCTCGCTCTTCAACGACAAAATGACGTCTGTTCACATCAGTTCAGGCCTCGCTCTTCAATGACAAATGGCGTCTGCAGACAACTCTTCAGGCCCCGCTGCTCAAAGAAAAGAAAGGTGTACGCTTCAGTGCGCTTTATCTTTGGAAGAAGAGAAATCTTCTTGTGTTTGACCATTCTTATCAACATGATTCATGCTTTTTCTATGCTCGTTCTGTTATCAAGTGGATCAACGTACCTTAGATTGTATCGTTATTCACTTGTTCAATCAAAAATGGCAACCTCATATGCAATTTTTGAGGGGGAGAAGTGTGAATTAACTACATGTTGATTAATGTTTGAAAATGGTCATACGGCTCCTGAACACATCAGTCCAGGACTCGGGCATCAACTTATGACGCCTGGACCTATCTGTTCAGGGCTCGTACCACAACCTCCTTCTCCAACACCTAATGTTCCACCAACAAAGAATGACAGGGATACGTTATTCTGCCCAATGTTTGATGAGTACTTTAATCCTTCACCAAGTGTTGCTCAACCTGTTCTTGAAGTTGCTGTTCAAGACACTGTTGTTTTAACCGGTACACATTCATCAACAAGAATTGATCAAGATACACCTTCTATAAGTACCTCACAAACCACTCAAGAAGCACAGTCTCATGTTATTCCTACTAGTGTTGAAGAAGATGATCATGGTATTGTTTTGCACACATGGATAATGATCTATAATTTGGTCTTTCAATTCCAGAACCTAGTTCTGAAGAATCCTTTTCCCGAATTGTTATCCCAACTTATGTGCATTCAGTAAATCAACCACAAGAGCACATCAAAAAATAGACCAAGGATCATCCGCTTGACAAGATATTGGTGATCCTTCCTGACCGGTATCCACAAGACTCCAACTACAAACCGAAGCCCTGTTCTACTACTATGATGCTCTCCTCTCTTCAAGTGAACACAAAAGTTATAAAGATGCATTAACCAAATCCTGTTGGATTGATGCCATGAAGAGCTCCATGAGTTTGAACATTTGGAGATTTAGAAGCTAGTACCTCGTCCAGAGCAAGTGATGATTTTTACCTTGAAGTGGATTTATAAGGTGAAATTAGATGAACTGGGAGGGGTTTTTGAAACCAAGGAAATCAAGGAGCAAAGGAAAATGAGAGGTTGGCTTTACTCAGTCGGTACAGAATTCAGCTGGAAGATATCTTCTCAAACCTTCAGGACAGAAAAAACTTGAATTTTCTCATGAAAAAATGTTGGAATGCAAAGCATGTCTCCGGAAACGATGAAAAAGCTGGCGGAAGAAAACTGAAGAGTTATGGTGGTATCTCTTCATGTATCATATGTAAATATATAAAACCAGAAAAACACAAAAAGATTTTCATTTTTTTATAAAACTTTTCAAAAACAAAATACAAAAATATAAAATCAGAAAATACCAAAAATACCAAAAATATGTTTTTCATGACATGTCTTCTGGCATCGATAATATTTACGGCGTTAGAAATGCCATTCAATAATGACACGGTGTTGTAAATAAAGTTCGAACAGAAGTTTCAAATGTTTTTCAAAACATGTCAAAAATGGCTTGCTATTATTTCTGATATGCAACCCGGTTTTCAAAATGAGGAAAGCACGTCGCCAAAAAGCGGCTGTTCCTAACAACGGTGATTAGTTCTCCCGGGCAGGATTCGTCATTCGTGCACATCGATTAATGTGTACGCTTCAGTGCATTATTTCTTGATCAAGAAGAGAAGTCTTCTTTTTAACCAAATGATTTTTCGTCTATGATTCTTCTAAAAATTATTTGTGTTACACGTGTTGAAAAAGGTGTTGTCGTTCAAAAACCAAATCAGTCATCTCAGTTTCTCATCATAAAAGATTTTAAAAGAATTTTCTATCACTCAAACAATGTCTACAGCTCTTTAAATAGAAAACGGGACATTATTTGAGGGGGAGAAATGTGCTAATAATTCTTTCAAAATGATCTTTCAAACATGGAGTAAACAAAAAGGTTTGACAGTAACGGATCATGATTTAAAAGGGGAGTTAATGTATTTTAACTCATTTAAGCTTTAGATGTTACTTGTTTCATCCTTTAAGGTTTAGAATGCAACATATGGTAATTAGGAACTTACGCCTTTTGACTTGCAACTAGAAGGACCTAGGTTGCCATGGGTACAAGTTTTATAACCCGAATGATTTGTCTCAAATATATTGATTATAAATCATGTTCGGGTTAACCATTTGAAAAAGTGTTCTAATCAAATCAGAATCAGTTTTCGACATTACAAACAGAGTTTCAAGAAATCTCGACCACTCGAACAAATACAATAGATCTTTAAATAGAATACGGGTCTTTGTTCGAGGGGAAGACAGTGTTTTCGAATTATCTTCAACAAGTCACGGTAATTATATGGAAACAGTTTTAACTTAACGGATAATAATTTGAGGGGGGAGTTTATTTATTTAACTCCAAGGGCTTCAGTTGTCATAAGTTAATAACTTAAGGGGCTTAAATATAATTTCATGAATTGTGGCTTAGGCTTAACTATACAAACGACATGATTGCCAAAAAAAAAAAAATAAAAAAAAGAAAAAAACAAAAAAATCACTCATAGTTTAAAAAGGCTTAGGATTTTTTGGACATATTATTACGTAGTTTTTAGAAAGCCTTGAGTTGATGATATGTGTTCTGGAGTTCATTTTTTTTTTTTTTTAAAAAAAAGTTTTTTTTTATTTTTTTTTTTTTTTTTTCCCCCCCCAATCAGTCAATCACAAGCTTATTTTCGAAGGGTAGAATCCTTGGGGGGGGGGCTGATCAAAAGTGGGTACACATAGGTTTGATAAGTACGGTGATTCCTTTAGATAGTCAGTATCCTGCAAGAAGAAATGTGTACATTCGGGACTTAGTTGCCTTAAGTATTATCATTTTGGCTATTTAAAGGGTATAATTATGATATCCGGGACTTAGTTGACTTTGATGTTTCAATCTATATCATCTTTATCATATAAGGAGAAATTCATACATCCGGGTCTTAATTGACTTTGGTGTTATGGTTTCGAATTAATTGTGTACTTCGGATATTTGGGCTTTACACATCAAGTCTTCTTAATGCGGTGCAGAAAGCGTGAAATCTACATAATAAATGATTGCTGATTCGGGGGGGAAGCTGTTGAAGCTTCTAAAAGATGAATAAGCTTGCTTGACCACAAAATTCAACAACTTTCCAAAGGTTCAAGTGAAGGATCTGGTACTACTCCAGAGGTTCCCGATGAGCCAAAGGACAATTCTGGTAGCTCGAGCAGCTTACTTTCTTAATCTATTAAGGAAGTTCATGATGTCTCCAATGATGAGGAATACAAAGCTGAGAATACAAAACTGAAGCAGTAGTTGCAGAGAAACAAGCTGGATATGTACAAACCAATTTAACTCTGTCATCTGCTGAACTCGAGATTCAATCAATGGTGGATGTTCCCATTCATCAAGAGGACCTTGCTGTCCAACGAACTCCACTCATTGACCCTGTTATCTCAATGGTTACTGAAAAGACAGCATCAACACCCACACCACCAACCACACAAGCTCATGTTCAAATGTGTTCAACCTCTTGCTGGAAAGACATTTCAAGAGGAGTTTAGAAGTGCTGGTTGGTGCAAGGAAAACAGTGACGGACAAAAGACTGTTGCAGAGGACAGTATGACTCATTCATACTTGATTTAAACATGTCAGGTCCTGTTTTTCATATCATAATCTTGTACATCAATAAGTAGTGTGGTAATCAGTGTTATGTGTCAGTTTAATGAATTTTTCATGAGTTTCTCGTTAAACTCCAAATCATTTATAAACTCATCATAACTGACACTAACAGAATCCCTCATTAATTGAGGGGGAGCATATATAGGTTCCAATATCGGCTTGTATTTAATCAGACCACATTTTCTCCTAAATTTTCTAACATATTTAAATCAATTGAGATCCTAAATCTCAAAGGGTTTGAAATTTTTGATCAGGGGAGAGAATGTGATTTAAATATTAAATCTGATAAAAATGTAATCTATTAAGACTCAAGCAGGTACTCCTCCCTCCATGTGCCAAACAATTTCGAATATCGACGCACATGTTGAGGGGGAGCAGTTTCATGAATCAAAACAATCGAGGTACTAATGCTTTGATGTTTACATCGCCCGTACCTTGATTGATTTTCAAATGGTTTTATGGCGAAGAGAACAGTACCAAAAGACCGACCCTGTATTTACTTTATCGGAGTTATAAGGATGGTATGGTTAGGTACATGTTCCCATGATCCCGCCAGAGCCGGAGGGATCTACCCAGGGACAATCCACTAGTTAGTGTAGAAGTCCTTAGGTATGATTACAAAAGGAGTAATGTGAGAATAAGGGAATAGTGCGGACTGAGATGGAGCTAGTACTGGAACATACCCAACAAGGTACTAGTAATGAAGTCTCGGTAAGCACCGAAGGGGTTGAAGAATGAAAAAGAAATGTTAAGATAAAGGGTGAAAAGAAAGCAGCCCTCCTTAAACATTAGGCAGAAACCGGGTCACTACATATGCTGTCAGAATCACATGGTTGATTGCTGACATTGAAGACAAGTATCATGGACCCAGTGATACGCTGCACAACCCTCCCTAGCCACTCAAGATCCCTCAAAGGATTCTTGTTTCATTTCTCACGGAGATCAATACATTTCTATCGTCTCTCTCACTCCGAGTTAGATGATATTGAAAAGGTGGCAGTCTGCTCCAGCCTCCGACTACTAAAAACCAAAAATGCACTATTGAGTCTAGAGCCATGAGATCATCCATAAATCTCGTTAGGACACTAATACAAACTATGCTTGCTCATCACACAATGTGATAACAAGTAAAGATCTTAAGAGTCCTACGCATTATCCTCGTGGTATTGCCAGAACATCCGAGTGATACGAAAGTACTCACAATGAAGATGGAAATCCTTCTAGAGCCAACATCAAACAAGCTCTTGGTAGGTGACATGTGAGATCCTCTTGAGGATCAAGCTTGTGATAACTGGAAAGAAACGATGGTGCGATTCCTTATGAATCAAACTTGTTCCAGTATATGAATTGACGAGTAGCTTTTGAAAAACCTTTCGATGTGCTCAACAACTGATTTTCGAGCACATTGACTGTGTATATCTTTCAAAACAAAAGTGTTTCTGATGAAATTTGATTTTATGTTATAAAACCTTCGATGTGTCACAAAAACTCTTTTCTGAGTGACACGCGACTGATTTTCAAATCAATTTCTCGTTTAATCAGTGGGTTTTAATCTACTGGTTCACTCATTCCGTGCTTTGTCTACTTTGAGACGCTCCGGTTTGAGAACGGCTAGCGCAGCTGCGAAACCCTGTCAAGGAGATTCTTCGGAAGTCTACCTGATCACAGGCAGTATTTATACTGATTAACGGGGAACCGTGGTCCTTGCAACCTTATTCAACGAAAGTGAACAAAGACACTTTCGTGTGTTTATTACTAACGTATACTTGCAGGAATCCCGACGGTAGCAGCTGCTGGACAGAGACATGTCAATTCACAACCCCATGCTCACACTTCATATTTCTAATCAAAGACATCATGATAGCTGAAAGACCTACAACACAGCTTCCGTAACTCTGATGCTTGCTATCATGTTCCAGAAAGGTGTGAGCATGCCGGTCCGAAGGTCACAACATCACATGGAGGCAATACTTCACAACAAGGATGATTAAGAGATTTACTGTGGCTGATGATCTCAAAGAAAGCTCAAAGATCATACAAGTCAAAGGAACTATGCTCAAAGATCACTACTTGCCGTACAAAGATAGTACTTGAAGAATCAAAGACTACGAGCCAGAGTCAATGATCAACTCATAGAATGCTATAATTCAAATTGTAATTTCTGGGGTGACCTCCCTTAGGGGGAGATTGTTAGGTTTAAGAAAAAGACTCGGTCACCCCATGTATTTTCATGTTTAGCATAGCTCGTAGTTTTGTTAGTAATAGTATGATTTATGGTGTTGGGCCGGGTCTTTACCCACTGTAAGCCCACACCATAGCCCGTTTCATAGGCATTTTGTAAGACATATTTAAACCCTCTCCACACATGGAGAGGGTGTTGGAAGAAATCATTTTACACACACTCTTTAGTGTGTTTCACATATTCTCTCCATCCATCTCTCTCTCTCTAACTTTCTCTCTCTAGTTCTATCATAAGTGTGTGAAATTAGGATCCTACAATTGGTATCAAGAGCCATGAGGTGGATTGAGTGACTTGTGGTTATTGTGTTTGAGCTTATCGCATACGGCTTATTTGTGGTTTATGTTGCAAAATACCAAGTATCATTATCATAAAATAAATTGTTCAAACTCCCTTAGCCAAATACTAACACAGATCTACATGAAACTAACTAGCTACACGAAGTCCCATGCTCCTGACATAGTTGGAGGTAAGCTTTCTCCTTTTAGGTAAAACCTTCGTAAAAGATTAGCCAGAGCTGTCATATGTGTGAAGTTTTAAGAAATCTATAACGCCTAGGCATTGCACATCATGAACATTAATGAATCTCCATGGTAGTGACTGTGCCTTTCGTAAGACTCCCGGTTCGTTAGCAAAATGAAGTGCGGCTGAATTATCGCAAAATTCTAATAGGTTCGTTTATTGTTGGTACTATACCAAGCCCTGAAATAAACTTCCTAATCCAAACATACGCAGCCCCTCCCCGCCCCCCCCTCCGCTTCCATCGTAACTTCCAAAGTAGCTATGTATTCAGCTTCTGTAGCAAACATTGCAGTAGTACTTTGTTTGGAGCTCTTCTAGTCCCACTCCACTCTCAACGCCTCCATTCCAAAATGAAGACATTATCCTGTCAGAGATTTGAAATCTTATCTCTTCAGTCTCAAATCCAGCATCGCAATAGCAATCAACTCGAAGTTCAGCTTTAGGATTTCCACCATAAACCAAAAACATATCTTTATATTCTTAATCTTAAGAATATTTTTCACAACAGTCTAGTGACATTCACCAGGATTCTGTTGAAAATGGCTTGTTATATTTTACGCGAACGCAACATTAGGTCTAGTAGATTTTACATCATACATAATGGAACCCACAGCCGAAGCATAAGGTACATTTTGCATGTGATTCACCTCTTCAGGTGTTGAAGCACCTTGTGTTTTGTTCAAGTCAAGTCTTTCTTGTAAGGGGATATGACCACGTTTGGAATTATCCATTCTATATCTCTTTAAGATCTTATCCATGTAAGCATTTTGACCAAGTCCAATCAATCGCTTTGACCTATCTCTGTAGATTTTGATTCCAAGAATAAATGCTGCTTCCTCCAAATCCTTCATAGCAAAACACTTTCCAAGATAATCATTTACACTTTGTAAACTTAGAATGTGATATCTCATGATGATTATGTCATTAACATATAAATGATAATACTAACATTACTCCTACTGAGCCTTTGATATACACAGGCACATCAAAATTTTTGAGGCAAAATCCAAAAAAAAAACCTTTTTGATTCCTCCATCAAATCTTTTATTCCAACTTCTTGATGCTCGCTTAAGACCATAAATGAATCTTTGAAGCTGCATACTTTTCTGGAATGATTAGGATCAACAAAACCTTCAGGTTGTACCATATAAATGTCTTCATCAAGATAACCATTTAAGAAGGCTGTTTTTATATCCATTTGCCATATCTCATAATCATAGTATGCCGCTATAGATATGAGAATCCTACTAAGCTCTAATGTGCACCGACCGGTGAGAATGTTTCTTCATAATTCAACCACGTAATTAATATAACCCATTTGCTACAAGACATATATATAGGTTGTAGTTCAATACCATCCATGTTAGTCCTTTTTTCTTAAAAAATCCACTTGCTCCCACAGTCTTACACAGTAAGGAAAGATCGACCAGGACCCATACCATATTGTCCCATCATGGATTCTATTCCGCATTATAGCAACAATCTACTATTATTAAATTCAAATCTAACATCGTGGCCTTTATAGCTATTGGGTTCATTAATATCCCCTAAGACTATGCGCCTCTCAGCTTCTACTTTATAGCTTAAAATGAATTTGGAGCTCAACGTGTCCTTTCAGACCTACGAATCGGAATCTCTTCCTCTTGAGGTGGTTCAAAACCTTCAACCTCCATAGGAATTTCGCTAGTATTTTCAAAATAGATTGTATCTTCATCTTAGATTTCTTCCAAGATCCATGTCCGCTCTCATTGGACTTCTGAGTTATGAGATTCTCAAAGAACCTCACAACTCGCAAAAACCTATTTGTTATTCAGTGGAAGTAGAAATAAGAAACCCATTAAGTTCCTTTGTGGTATCCTATAAAGATACACTTAACATATCTTGTTAGGAGTTTGTCAGGCGTATCTCACCTTCACAAGCGTCTCACTCACAATCCTCAGACCTTTAAGTATGACATATTTGGAACTTTCCCCAACCATATTCATATGGAGTCTTATCAACCTTCTTGGTTGGAACCATATTGAGAATGTGTGTCTCAGACTCTAAAGCATAATCCCAAAAGGATAACGGCAGAGTTGTAAGATTTATCATAGATCGAACCATGTCTAACAAGGTACAATTCCTTCTTTCAGACACCCCATTATGTTGTGGTGTGTAAGGAGGAGTAAGTTGTTGGAAAATTCCATAAGCTTTAAGAATATCTTTAAAATCTCGGCTTATTATTCACCACCTCGATCTTGATAGAAGAGCCTATTATCTTCCCGAGTTGATTTCCACTTCATTCTTAAAAAAACACCTTAATGTTTCAAAACCCTCGTGTTTATGTTTAAGAAGATAAACACAACCATAACGACTATAATCATCTGTGAATGTAATGAAGTAGCTAGCACCTTGTTTTGACACATGTCTAAGTGGACCACACACATCCGTATGTATTATTTCAAGAAGATGGCAGTTGACCTTTCTGAGAATGAGTGGGAAACGATATTCCTTGTCATCTTACCCGATAAGAACAAGATAGACGCATTGTATCAAATGACGACATCAGTGGGGGGCGCGTGATTTAGACGAAGTCGCCTTGCATTTGTGAGAGCGTGATCAAGTGCCGTTAGCGCGTGCCATAGAGAAGTGTGAGCAGGATGTGGAGGAGCTGAGGCAGATTATGGGGAGTACTCTCAATCTCTAATGCTATTCTATATCTGCAATACAGATTATTTGTGTTGCGCTGAGTCCTAACAGTGCTAGTAAGTCTAATTACATTATAAATAGAATTAACATAGGTACAAGATTATGCATATCAATTCATAAATACCATTGCTATGAATAACATAAAAATAAATGAGCATTATTCTTAGAAAACTAAAATCCAAATCATAAAACGCTGGACAAATCCATTTTCTACCAAACTGTGAACTGAAACAACACCTCTAAGTATAAAAGGTGCATAATGACAATTGTCTAAACAAATCACAAGGCCATTAGGCAAAACCCAAGTCAAAACTTCCTATGGCTTCTACTTGCGCACGAACACCATTGCCCTCATAAACATAGAGTACTCCCTTGTTCGTTTTTTGCTCCTGATTTCTTAAACCACTGTTCTTGTAAATACAAAATTAGAACCACAACCCGTTGTCAACACCCAGGATTTGTTACAGGAAAGAAAATAAATCTTAACTGTGAAGATACCTGAAGAACTGGCAGAACCAACTTGCTTCTTTTTCTTCAACAACTCAGCAAGATACACATGACAATTCCTCCTCCAATGACCCACCTCCTTGCAGTGGTGGCAGGCGTCATCCTTAGCTGGGTGCTCTTTAGCAGAAGGCTTAGGGTTTTTAGGCTTAGGGATATAAACGTGTTTATCTTTTTTTATTGCCATTAGCTTTACCCTTGCCTTTAACTTTAAGTGATTTCTTATTGGCCTTTTGGATTTTACCACCTTTAATCATCATTACTTGTGGTGTTTCAGCCTTTTTAGGTAAACCATTTTCATACTCAATGAGCATAGCATGTAGTTCCCCCATGTTATGCATATTGTAATTTCTTACAAAACCAGAAAAATCTTTAGTAAGGCCATTTAAGATAAGTCATACTATAAGATCCCGTGGTAGCACATAACCAAGATGTTCCAATTGATCTACATATCCTTTCATCTGGATGACATATGTAGTAACTGGTTTACCCTCCTCTTGTTTGCAAGCATGAAAAGTTTAGATTAGGTCAAACCTTTCCACTTCAGCTTGATTTTCAAACATAGCTTTAAGCTCTTTTATCATGTCATATGGTGAGGAGTTTTCAAACTGTCTATGAAGCTCATGAGTCATACTACCGAGTATAAGACAAGCAACCTCATTATATGCATCATAAACTGCATTCCATTCTAACAGTACGTTTGCTGCATAATCAGCAGCAAGAGCCACAGGTAAAGGCTGTTCAATGATAAACATTTTCTTTTCATCTCTCAAGACTAACTTAAGTTGACGAAACTAGTCATTGAAATTATTTCCAGAAAGTTTTTCTCTTTCAAACATCGACCTGAAAGCCGAATGGTTATGTTTTTGATCAGGGTGTGTCATCTACACAAGCAGCATGTTAGAAGTAAGAATTAGTATTTTCGATCAAACTTCTTGATGAAATTAACTACCCATTTTAATCAAATAAACAATTAATTTTCCAAAGACTAGGATCCTACTTGACGTACCACCACAACATTAGTTGATCTGCTAGTGATGGTGTTAGGATTATGAAAATCCATGTAAAAGACTCGGTCACCCCGTGTAATGTCTAGCATAGGTTAGCTCGTAGCCTTAGATATAAAGTTGTTTAATTACCGTATGACTTATGGTGTTGGGCCGGGTCTTTACCCACATGTTATACCCACTCCATAGCCCACTTAGGGGCAAACAACTCATGTATATATAGCCCCTTTCCAGCATGGAAGGGTTGGTTGATCATTTCATAATACACACACATAAGGTGTAGTTTCTCTTACTAGAACTCACTTTCTCTCTCTACAAAGTAGGCCAACCCCTAGATCATTGATTGTGTTATGATATCCAATATCCTACAATTGGTATCAGAGCTCATGGGATGATTAGCTAGATTGTGTGTGCGTTTTCTTGGTTAGTTTAGATCAAAAGTTTGGTTTTTGAAGGTTTATGGTCTTATTCTTGACACTCTTTGATTCTCATGTTTGTGATGTTAAAGTTAGTGTTTTTATAGTTGTTATAGCCTTCTAGGATCAAGTTGTGCAAAAGAAACCAAGCAAAAACGTTCAAAAGGGTGATTTTTAGGTGTTTTTAGGTGAAAAAGTTCGTATTTTCTTGACTGCGTTTTGTCTCACTGGCATATTCTTGGTTGCGTTTTGCCTCTTGCGTTTTGTCAGAAAAGGACACTGCGTTTTGTCATTTTGTAAAGGACAACTGTACTGCGTTTTGTCTTATTAGGAGCTGCGTTTTGTCTCCTGCGTTTTGCTTCCTGCGTTTTGGTTTATCAAAGGTTGCGTTTTGGTTCTGCGTTTTGACTAATTGAAGACCTTTCTTGCGTTTTGCCTAGAAGAGACTCTGCCCATTTCAAAACTTGATTGCGTTTTGTCTCAAGATTGGATTGCGTTTTGTCTCAAGATTGGATTGCGTTTTGTCTCAAGATTGGATTGCGTTTTGTCTCAAGATTGGATTGCGTTTTGTCTCAAGACTTGATTGCGTTTTGTCTCAAGACTTCCTGCGTTTTGTCTACTTTTGAAGACCTTCACTGCGTTTTGGTAGACAGAAACTCTGGCAAAAATTTTCTTCATTACGTTAACTCATTTCAACCAAACCAAATCACAATTAAACAACATATCACCTAATCCAACAAACAATCATCACTTTTAACATACAATCACTAATCATTGTTCGATCAAATTAATCATTTCACAATCAATTAAAATGGCTAATCTTTCGGAAGACATCCAATGTGCCGGTTCTGATACCCGACCACCTATGCTTGATAGGACTGACTTTGCATCATGGCAACAACGTATTCGACTGTATTGTCGGGGTAAAGAGAATGGGGTGAACATCCTGAAGTCAATTGATGAAGGACCTTTTCAGATGGGAACATTTAGGGAAACTCTTGCAGAAGGAGATGAAGGTGCCTTACATCTAGGTCCAGAATGACCTCGTGTCTATTCTGACCTGTCACCTGAAGATAAGGATAGGTACAATGCTGACATTCGGGCAACAAACATCCTACTTCAAGGGTTGCCAAAAGATATCTACTCTCTTATCAATCATTACACTGATGCAAAGGACATATGGGACAATGTGAATCACAGCTGTATGATGACTTCGAACACTTTCGTCAGCACAAAGGAGAGACTATTCATGATTACTATGTCCAGTTTGCCAAACTTATCAACGACATGCGCAACATCAAGATAACCATGTCCAGAATGCAGTTGAATTCTAAGTTTGTTAATAACATGTTGCCGGAATGGGGTAGATTTGTAACTGTAGTGAAAATCAATAGAGGCTTGAGGGACTCCAACTATGATAAACTGTATGCTTATCTAAAGCAGCACGAGGCACATGTCAATGAGAACAAAATAATGTTAGACCGATTCACTCAACACACAGTTGATCCTCTCGCCTTGATGACCAATGTGGCACCTCAGTAGTCCAATTCACAATCATCCACAAATCTATCATCCACATATGTTCCACCACACTTTGCTGACAACTCTCAACTTGATTCGGGACTCTCTCCAACAGACAACTTAATTGAGAATTTAACCAACACACTTTCCCTTCTCACC
The DNA here is from genome assembly GCA_026074375.1 of Tanacetum coccineum. Classification (NCBI taxonomy): domain Eukaryota; kingdom Viridiplantae; phylum Streptophyta; class Magnoliopsida; order Asterales; family Asteraceae; genus Tanacetum; species Tanacetum coccineum. Next base: position 10,264 of record BQNB010036837.1, on the reverse strand, counting down.
CAATCATACAAAACATACCTTTCTCAAACAAACAATCAACTCAGAACTTCATCAAATCCTAGGAACCAAGCCACAGTTCAAGATGGCAGGGTTATGGTTCAGAATGTTTAGGGTCGACAGAATAGAGGACAGGTAACAATGCACGGGTGCAGAGACGCTGGATATGGGGAGTCTCAGAAGAGAGTTCTGGTAAGCTAATCCATGTCCAGCAAGCAGGTTAAGTGCTACAAATGCAACGGTATAGGCCATATAGCAAGGAACTGCACTCAACCCAAGCGACTACAGAACTCCAAATACTTCAAAGACAAATGTTACGATGTCCAAGCCCAGGAAAGGAGTGCAAGAGGAAGAACAATTACTATTTCTGGCAGGTGGACAAGACAACGCTGTTGATAAAGATGTGGATGAGCAACCTGTTCAGGATTTAGCACGCAATTGGAAATGTTGTTTCAAGCAGATATAAGATGTCTTTTGAATTATGATTTATGAGGCACCTACGGCATAAACTATGTTCAGGCAAACTATCATCTGCAGATCCTATTTATGATGAAGCCGGTCTGTCGTATGATTCAGACATTCTATCTGAGGTACACGACCATGATCAACTATCAAGAGCTGTTAGTGACATTCATGAAGAAACGCGAGAATGAATGACGATGTACAACGCAAACTACGTTTGTATGAATCACCAATCCGTTATACAGAAATATAATATTAATCCGTTATGATTAGTATGTGAAGGACAACGCAGTGCCACTTGTACAAAGCAATGTATCTCTGTACAAATGATGCATACAATTGATATATAATGATATGTGTGAACCTCATGCCCAGTTTGTCTCTAAAACAACACGGAACATAATAGTTGATAATTCACTAACTGCTGAACTTGAAACTTATAAGGAACAAGTTTAACTGTATGAAAGACGGGCCAGGTTTGAATTAACAGAAAGAGAACAAAAGATTGATGAATAATTAAGAATAGTTATCACTGACTGTAACATTAAGGAAGAAAATTTGAAAAAGGAACTTCATTCTGTAAAATTGCAACTTGCTTCTACCATCAACCATAACAAGTCAATGGTAGAAGAAGTTACGTCTTTGAAAAAAGATTTTAAACAGAAAGAAAACAAATACCTTGAAGAATTTTTAGACATGAAAGCTTTAAAAGAAAAGGTAGAGGATAGATTATACAAACAAGACCAGTCTCTTCAAACAGTTCACATGTTGTGTAAACCAAAGCCCTGTTATAATGAACTGAATAAGGTAGCTATTGGTTACAAGAACCCCTTATGCCTCACCCGTGTAAAGCAAATTCAGCCTACTCTATATAATGGTTATGAAATTGTCAAACACAATCATGTCCCGGCTATTATGCACAACACAGAGGATAACCTAAAGATAGCTGAAATCATTAGGAGAAAAATGCATGACAAAATGAAAGACCCTGAGTGTGTGACTCATAAGGTTAAGATTCCACCACTTGATTACTCAAAAGAGAATTATTTAGTGACCTTCACACCACAAAAGCAATTGACCCCTGAGCAAATATTTTGGTCTCAAGACATCACAAGATAAAAACAAGAAGCTTACAAAGAGCAGACCACTGCCGTCAAGACAACCAAAGCGTTGGACAAATGTAACGCCAAATACACATGCAACGCTTGTCCAAAGGGTTCTTCCAACAAAGAGTCAAGTAAAAATTAACATTTTTACACTAATACAACTCTTTTCGGACTTTGAAAAAACATGTAACAAGAGAATTACGATCACGGGCTCACTGAATGGGGAAATGGAGTTTTGACAAACCAAGGCATGTTTAACGTCACCGAGGACATTCCATTTTTCAAAACACTTAAAGAACATTTTTAGGGCATTCAAAAGGCTCTAACAAAAGAAGTTAAAGAAATGAAAGAAATTTTTGAAGAGTTAGAAGCTGAGGTTGACCAACACGTTGTAGATAGGAAGCATGATGAGATTGAGTGGAAAAATCTTCTTATTGCAAATGTAAATTAATTGCTGATTAGCTTGTTTCAAGAGGTTGTTTCATGTTGCAACAAATTCCTGAGCTTAATGTATCTAGTTTTTACTGAAATGCATGAACCCATACCAGTCTTAAAGCACGTTTCTGGAGCGGAAGTTGACTTCTAATATACAAGAATAATATTCAAATGGATTATCATGAATGATTAATAAACGGTTTTCCAATCTTGATGTAAATCATTTAAATTTGCAGGTTAAAATATCAAATCTTAAAGAAAGTTTTAAAACACACATCTACACCACTCGAGATGTTCCTGAGTTTGACTCCAGATTTTGTAATTGAAAAGAGAAAGCCTCAATTCAAGAAAAGACACGCTCATCAAAAAATTGAGAATGCATATCTCTCAATGTGAATGGAAACACGTAAGTGAAGCAATGACCGTACACTTGATTTTAGGACCTTAGACTTTCGATCACTCAATTAAACTGAAAAAATCAATGTCTACAGAAGCAAAAAAATGAGCTTTTTGGGGCGAGAAAATGGAAGGATTAACACTTTACAAGGAATTGTATGATCTACAAAAAAATCACGCGTGCTAAGCATCTAGAACAGACAACTGCCCTATTAACTAAAAATGAGAGTCTAAAGGTCCAAATACAGAATAAGCTGTCATGTGTCAATAAGGATCAAGTAAAACCAAAAGTTCTTGCACCAGGAAAGTATGCTATAGATGTTGAACCTATTCCCCCTCGCAATAGGAACAATAGGGAAGTGCATCTAGTTTATCTCAAACACCTTAAGGAAAGTGTAGAAACCCTTCGCGAGATCGTAGAGGAAGCTAAGGCTGAAAGACCATTAGATAGTATACACTTGCTCACTTGCCGTTACACCAAACACTCTCAGGAATTGTTAGAATATGTGATTGGCACTTGTCCAAAAGCCCTAAATACACGAGATAACAAGCATGCTTCTACCTCTTTACCTAAGGAAAAGCAAGTCACTTTTGAGGAACAATGTGCAATGTCAAAAAGTAACACCCACAAACCTGTAAAGCAACTGAACTGTCAGAAGACTATTCCAAGTGCCTCCCTTCTACAGATAAACAGTTGACACTGATGCAAGCCGGATCCACAGCCTAGAGCAATACCAAAAAAAAATAGGATCTTGCTGGCTAAGAGTGTCAACCTGAAGAAAGTAGAAGAACACCCAAGGACAATTAAGTCTAGTCTGAAAACCACGAATCGTGTTGATTCTAGTATTAGCTCTAAGCGTACTGTAATTAATTTGAATTCTTTATCTGTTTGCCAAACATGTAACAAATGCTTAATTTCTACAAATCATGATATGTGTGTGGTTACTTATTTGCACTCTGTGAATGCATCCCCCTCTGTTAAAAATGTTGTGCGTAAAGTTAAGCAAGTTTGGAAACCTAAGTCTAGTCAAGTATGACACCAACCGGCAAAATACTTACCACTGTAGGTTATCAATGGATGCTACTGGAGAACAAGAAACGTTAGGAGAACAGTGCCCTTTAACTAGGCTCACTAAACCTAACAAAGTGTCAACGATTGCTTATGCTAACCCGAGGGAACCCAACTACAATTGGGGATCTAACTTTCCAAACTCTCCATCTTCGTCTGTTTTCAAATGCAGGTCGTACAGATCGTCCTTTGGTATTTGGACTCAGGCTGTTCAAAACAAATTACATGGGATCGCTCGTGGCTCAGGAATTTCGTAAAAAAGTTCATCGGGATGGTTAGATTTGGGAATGACCACTTTGGTGCTATCATGGGTTATGGAGACTACATTATTGGTGAAAGTATGATCTCCAAGGTATACTATGTGGAAGGACTGGGACACAATCTGTTTTCTGTCGGTCAATTTTGTGACTCGGATCTAGAAGTTGCCTTCAGAAAGCATTCTTGCTACGTTCGAGATACAGTTGGTGTTGAATTAATTAAAGGTTCTCGTGGTTCTAATTTGTACACTATCTCGATTGAAGACATGTTGAAGTCCTCTCAAATTTGCTTGTTGTCCAAAACCTCCAAGAACAAATCATGGTTGTGGCATCGGCGTTTAAACCCCTTGAACTTCGGTACCATCAATGACCTTGCAAGAAAAGATTTAGTTCGAGGCTTACCTAGATTAAAGTTTGAGAAAGATCATCTCTGCTCCGCGTATCAACTAGGAAAGAGCAAAAAACATACCCACAAACCTAAAACTGAAAACACCAACTTGGAAGTTCTTAATACCCTTCCTATGGATTTATTGGACCAATGCCGAGTTTAAACAATAAAAGGGAAGAAATACACTAGTTATATTGATAGATTATTTCGCGTTTTACTTGGTTAATTTTTGAGATCGAAAGATGAGACCTCAGATTTCTGAAGCAAATACAAGTCGGTCTCAACAAAACTATTAGAAACATCTGTACCGATAATGGCACATAATTTGTCTATAAAGATTTGACCGATTATTATGAACATGTCGGCATTTTTCATCAAAAGATAGTTTTGAGGACTCCACAACGGAACAGTGTTGTCGAAAGACAGAATCGTACACTTGTTAAGGCGCTAGGTACAATGCTGATACTTTTCCAAGGCCCCTGAAGTTTTCTATGGGCAAACTGTGGCCTACATGTGTTGTTACACCCAAAACCGATCCCTTATTCACACTCGTCACTGCAAAACCCCATATGAGCTGGTGCATGACAAGAAGCCTGATCTTACCTTTTTCAGAGTCTTTGGTGCTCTTTGTTACCCTACAAATGACAGCGAAGATCTTGGAAAATTACAACCAACAGACTGATATTGGAATATTCGCTGGTTATGCACCTAGTAGGAAAGGGTATAGAATCTACAACAAAGAACTCGAGCATAATTATGGAAACTATTCACGTGCAAATTCGATTAGCTGACTGAGCAAAATGCTCCCAGATGCAACTCATATAGGACCTGCTCCCTACTTTTCTGACGCCTGACGATAAGTTCAGGCTCTATACCAAATCCGGTTCCTGCAGCTCCTTATTTACCCCCCACAAATAAAGATCTGGAGATTTTATTCCAACCAATGTTTGATGAATACATGGAACCTCCTTATGTTGAAAGAACTGTTTCTCCTGCTTCATCAGTTCAAGTTCCAGTCAACTCAACCGGTACACTCATCTAACTACCATGTATTCAAGATGCACCTTCCTCAATACATTCACCGTCATCTTCGGCATTACAATCTCCAAGTTTACATTCAAAGGCGTTGCAGCTGAATCTCCTCTCATGAAAGACAATCCTTTTTCTCCTATTGACAATGATCACTTCATAAACGTGTTTGCTCTAGAACCTAGGTCTAAAGCATCATCATCCAGGGATCTTAGTTCAACCGAATCTCCTTATGTCTCTCAAACACTTCATCATCTTAGGAAATGGAGCAAAGATCACCGACTAGATAATATTATTGGCAATCCCTCTCGACCGGTATCCACCAGAAAACAACTAGCAATCGATGCCTTGTGGTGCTTGTATAACTCTGTCCTGTCAAAAGTCAAACCAAAGAACTTCAAATCTGCAATAACTAAAGATTGCTAGTTTCAAGCATGCAGAAGAATTTACGAATTTTGATCGACTTCAGTATGGAATTTAGTACCTCAACCAGACTGTGTTCATGATTATTTCTCTCAAGTGATCTACAAAGTTAAACTGGATGAGTACGGTGATGTTCTGAAAATAATCTCAGTTGGTGGCCTAAATGAATGTCGACAAGAGGAGGGAATTTGACTTTGAGGAATCCCCCCCCTTTTTGCACTGGTTGCACGTATCAAGGCTGATTCGAAATCTCATCGCCAATGCCGTAGTGAAAACATGACATTCTATCAATGGTATGTACAAAACAGCATTCCTTAATTGCGATTGAAGGAAGAAGTCTATGTTAGTCAACCAGAGGATCGTTTGATCCAGATTCAACCCGATACATGTTATCTTCTGAAAATGGCCTTTTGTACGGTTAAAGCAACCCCTCGGCAAGGTACGATACATTGTCACTGAATTTCTTATGACAACTTATTTTCCAAGGTGCAGTTGCTCCGTCATATTTAGCTAGGAAACATGCATACATATGCTCTTCGTTCAAATATATGTAATTGATATCATATTTGCCTCGACCGACCCTAAAGCGTGTGACATATTTTCCAATGAGACCGATTTTTCCAAATTCAAATGTCAATGATGGACAAATGTCCCGTATTTTCTTAGGTTTATAAGTTTTCTCAAAAATCCTGGAGGCATTTTATTAATTCCACAAAATTTGCTCCTGTAAATATTAAAGAAATTTGGGATGGATTCGTATGACCCTGTTGATACACCCATGGTGGATCGACTTAAACTGGATGAGGACCCCTTAGGGATTCCAGTTGACCAAACTCGATTTCGTAGTATGGTCGGCTCCCTAATGTATCTCACTGCCAGCAGACCCAACCTTGTATTCGCTGTATGCATGTGTGCTAGGTATTAGGCTTCGCCTACGCAAAATCCACCCTTGAAGCATTTAAAGTGGGTCTTCGTATTAGAGGAACCATTAAATTTGGGGGTATTTGTATACGAAAGACACTACTATGGCAATAACGGCCTATGCAGATGCAGACCATGCAGGTTGTCAAGACACATGAAGAAGTACGTCAGGAAGTGCTAGGTTCCTTGGAGATAAACTAGTCAGCTGGTCCTCAAAGAAACAGAAGAGTACTACGATCTCAACAACAGAGACTGAATACATTGCCATGTCTAGATGTTGTGCTCAGATACTTTGGATGAGATCACAGCTTACAGACTACAGCTTTGTCTTCAATAAGATTCCCTTGTATTGTGACAATCGCAGTGCCATTGCGCTCTACTGCAATAATGTTCAGCACTCCCGGTCCAAGCACATTGACATTCGACACCATTTTATTCGAGAGCAAGTTGAGAAGGGCATGGTGGGATTGTACTTCGTGATGACGGATTATCAGCTCGCGGATATATTCACCAAAGCATTACCAAGAGAGCGGTTTGAATTTCTACTCCCGCATCTTGGAATGAAGAGTATGTCTCCGGAAACCCTGAAACGTCTTTAGGAAGGAGAAGAGGAGTAAAGGATGGTCCTCCTATATCCTATGTAAATATTATGTATATATATCAAATCTTAAAAAGAAAATACAAAAATATAAAACCTACAAAAACCATAAAAATCAGAAATAGAAAATACCCCAAAAAAATATTTTGTTATCAAGACAATGTCTTCCGTGTACGATAACATTTACGGTCCTAGAAATGTCATTCCAATAATGACACCGGGACTTAAATAAGCTTGAACGGATTTAAAATTTTTTTTCAAAACATGTCTTTATGGCTTGCAGTTATTTCAGACTGAACCTGTTATTCAAATTAGGTAAAGCATGACGATAAAAAGACGGCTATTCCCTAACAACAGGTTATTCAGTTCACCGCATGGGTTTAAACTTATATCCATGCACCCTCGATCTAATGTACGCTTCAATGCATTATTTCTTGATCCAGAAGAGAAGTCTTCTTTTTATCCAAATAATTTTCCGTCTATGATTCTTCAGAAAATTATTTGTGTCTCACTGGTTAACAGGTGTTTGTTTTGAAAATTAACCGACATGATTTTCACAAAAATTTTAGCTCTTAATCAACGACTACTGCTCTGTTAACTAGAAAACGGGCAATATTGAGGGTGAGAGGTTCAAATTATATGATATCTATCTGGGCACTTTTGATTCATCATATAAAAAATTGAGAAAGGTTTTGTATCTAACGGGGTTTCCGTTAAAGGGGAGCTTTAAACCTTGTGTTAACTCCAAAGACAAAATTTTTCATTATATGAAATTAAGGGTCTTTATGTGCTATTTGCTATTTGTTTCCCTCGACACATTAAATGTAAAAGGACCATTTGAGTCATTTATGTATCTCAAAGACCCCTTAGTAATACATATGTCTTATAATGGAGAGAATGTAGAAAATGAGGACCAAATCTGCCATTTTTTGAAAGTTTGACCTATGTATATAAAGGCCACTTGCGTTTTTGACTAGGGTCAAAAACTTCAAAATATAGTCAAGACGCTTTGTCTTTTTCTCTCTCAACACAAAACTCAACACCTTGCGATTTGTCTGATTTGACCATGTGTTGTAATCTCGTGTTTAGGTAATGCTTTCTTTATGTTCTCTATTATCTATATATGCATTATCTGTGAAATATCTTTGGCTCTGTAAATTGCATCAATTCGCGTTGTCTTTAGGCTGTTCGATAGCTTAATCATCACAAAATCTTGTTAGTGTTTCTTAATTAAGTTTGATTTTCTGGATCAGCATTAGTTTGCATACATGATGCCTTGTTGATGTATTAATTGTTTCCCCAAGTACTTTCTTAGGGTCCTTGTGATTTTCGCATAATGGTTGACTTTTTGAGTCAAAACATAGTCGTATGATGTTTGAAATGTCCATTTGTTATTTTTATTGTAGTTAGTAAGTATAATTGAACGTATATAAAGATGTGGTTAACCCATAGATGCCTTAAGTTGTAAGTTGGAATCTGCGTCTTTGAGTGTTCTTGATAAAGTTTTGATAGATGTTCTTGGTTGCGTTTTTTTGAATTTGCTTGTCTGCGTTTTGCCTAGTTAGTGATGGTTGCGTTTTGCTATGTGAATATGAGTTCCGATTTGAATATTAATTATTTAACAGGTCAAAACGCTTGCTATGAAGACCATTAAATTATTTAAATAATAAAACCCTCATTTCGAATTTTTTTCAAATGATTGCGTTTTGTCTATTTTGAATATAATATTGATTGCGTTTTGCTTGTTGCGTTGCGTTTTGATGGTTTGCGTTTTACTTATTGCGGATTGTCTCATGCGTTTTGAATGGATTGCGTTTTGATTATTTTTAATAAAATATTCATTGCGTCTTGACTGATTACGTTTTGCTTGGCTGAGCTTTGCGACTTGTATGTGATTGCGTTTTGTTGTTGTGACTGCATTTTGTGTATTTTCTAATAAAATATTCAATTTCGTTTTGTGTCTTGCGTTTTGCCTAGTGTGTCTTAACCTTTGCGTTTCGTCTAGTATTGCTCATCCATTGCTCTTTGGTTACTGTGGTTTGGTCATTGCGTTTTGTCTTCTCTTCCATGAGTTAACCTCCGTTGACTCAAGAGTTGACCAAATCTGTTGATCACCACTTTTCATATGATCTAAGTGTCCTTTTCTTAGATTTAGTCCATAACTGATTAACTCATGAGCATTTGCTCACATCTAACATCTCTTTTCTGTATGTATGCCTTTCTGTGGATGTGATTGTGCAGATACAATGGCTAATGTTAATGTTAATGCTCCTGCTGAACAAGCACCTGCTATGGCACCACCCACTCGTATTGATGATCAAATCTTGCCTCACATCAGATGGGTTCCTATAGGAAAAAGCAACTGCTATTTGGATGTTGAAAGGTCGCAAAGTAATCCAATCTACAAGATTGCGGTGGATATTCTAAAGCACACCAACTTCTTCAGAGCTTTCACTGCTTCCTCGACAATTCCATCAATCTATATTCAGCAGTTTTGGGACATTGTTCGATATGACAATAAAACTGGGAGTTACAGCTGTCAACTAGATGAGCAATGGTTCGATCTCACCAAAGACACACTTAGAGATGCACTTCAAATCACACCAGTCGACACCAACAATGCATTTTCTTCCCCACCAACTCCTGATGCTCTTATCAAGTTTGTCAACGATCTGGGTTATCCGAGAGTTGTCAGAACCTTATCAGATGTCGTGACTAATGACATGTTTTAACCGTGGAGAGCACTCACAACAGTCATCAACTTGTGTCTTACGGGAAATACTTCAGGGTTTAAAAGACCAAGGGCTCCAGTGTTGTAGATTCTTTGGGGCATCGTCAATCGAGTCCATATCGATTATGCAGAGAGGATGTGGGAAGAATTCACCCAATCCATCCATACTTTCATGGAAGACAAAAAGAATCTAGCACAGCATACTCAAGGAAAGAAAAAAGCCACCCTTATTGTGATCCCGAGTGTTAGGTTCACCAAGCTAATCGTCTATTACTTACAAAGCAAGCATAAGTTCCACCCGAGACCAGGTTCTCTACTTCATTTGCCTAATAAAGAACATGTTCTTGGATATCTCAAGTTTAGTGCTAAGGGAACAAAATGGGAAGTCTTTGGGATGCCTATTCCGAATGATTTTATCACTGATGACATTCGAGGTGAACAGTACTACAACG